>CAAKHC010007281.1:4000-14424 GCA_901007825.1 Macroramphosus scolopax
ACACACACACAGACACACACACAGACACACACACAGACACACACAGAGACACACACAGACACACAGAGACACACAGAGACACACAGAGACACAGACACACACAGACACACACACAGACACACACACAGACACACACAGACACACAGAGACACACACACCCACACACACACACACACACACACACACACACACACACACACACACACACACACACACATTGCAAAACATGAAGAATCCACTGTTAAGCCCCAAAATATGAAGCTCTGATTATTATCAGGTATGTCAGCCGGTGATATCTGGTATGCAGCTTGGAAGTATCCCATCAAATATTCCTATCATGCTGATAAATTCTGAGGCGTTGCTGCACCGATCTGCCTCTTAAACATTTACAACCAATCCGGTCATGACTCATATCTGCTCCTTAGATATACTTAGAAAAGAAAAAGACAATACAAACAATAAAGGAATATCACTCGTCTTCAGATTTAATTCAGATATCAATATAAGTTATAAATAGCAGCTGCATGTATAATTCACCAGACCTGGGATGACCTTGGTACCCCCACTCTCCTAAAATCTTTTCTGGGATGCCCTGCCTCTCTCTCTCTCTCTCCTCTCTCTCTCCCTCCCTCCCTCGCCCTCTCTCTCTCTCATTGTGTTTACAGACGTGGTGAGAGCCGCATATCTCACATTTCTCTTTCAAACACCAACAGGCTCTGTTCTCATCTCAAAGGTAAGAGACAGCATCTTCTTTGGACGCAGCTTCTTTATAAATATAATATAATGATGCTTCAAGGCGAAAACAGCCAATTAAGTAATTAAAAACTATTATTTCAAGTGGATGAGTTGAAACAGATCTTATTGAATCTCTAAAGTAAATTCCATTAACTTACTTGATTAATAAGGAAGTTAATCTTCCTTTTTTTTTATTACTTTGAGTGTATTTTTATCTCCAATACAGAGAAGCAGCGTGACCCGCCGCCTCTTATAAAACAGTTATCGCTCACATAAAGTAAACTGATGGGAGCCGAGGGAGTGGGAATGGAAACAGGACTGAACCTCCCAGAGGGATAAACACTCGGCTCTTACAACTCCGTCCAAAAGCGCATGATAACAGAAGAAGAAGGAGCTTTTGCTTAGAAATGCCTTTAGCTTGAAATCAATGTATTACGGTCGGTGTCCTCCCTCTCTGGGATGTGATGCAGGGAAGCTAAACTCGGGACACCTCTGGCGTTAAGACTTAGCACAATGACGGCCTCTTATCAAGGACTAAGCAGCATCGACTAACTTTTATTTGCTGTAACAGTGCTGGTTTTCAATCCTCCTCGAAGAATAAACTCACATATGTTCATCACCTTGAATAAATCTCCTGACGACCGCAGCGGTTTGTCAGCAATGACTCTGTACAGCCGTTTCTAATGGACGTGGCCTCGTGCCAGGAGGTCATCAGGTGGCGCCCGACCTTCCCCGTGTGTTCCATCCTTTAACTCTTCAGTTGGCAGGTCATCTGTGGCGGCCGTGTCATTGCCCCTCGTCCTCCAGGCTTCCAGCTTCCGTCCTCCCTCTTATGCCAGAGCCTCCCGGAGGCTCTTTCTGCCTAAATTTAGACGGATTAGTTCTCCACACAGAGCGAAGTAACACCAATATTTTTTCGGAGCAGTCAACAACCTCTCGGTGTAATCAAGCTCATCACGTTAATCCTGCAGATCCACATCCTTGAGTCTTAGCTTGACCTGGAATTTGAGGTATTCTAGATTGTCTGAAGCAGGTAAAACACAGAATCATCTTCTCTGTTCAGCTGGAAACTAAACATTTGGAATGAAAAAAAAGACACCTGACAGCTGTGATCAGTGGCTGGACGACACCAGATCATGTCCCATTTGCAATAATAGGTCATCATCAGTGTCTGTCCGACCTACATTTTACTGCTTGACAGCTGCGTGACACTTTGATGTGGCACGCTTTGCTGCTTTTGACCGAATTAAACTTGTAGGTTCTGACAGGAACTTTGATATCCGAGCAAAAGTTCTTTACGCAACAGAAAAAATGTCTCCATAAATTTAAACGATCTTACCAGGTGCTGGATGAAGAGGCTGTTGAATGACCTAAATAAATACAAACAAATACAATGACACGTTTCACGACTGCCACAACTTTCTAAGAGACATAGAAGCACGCTGAAGATTACAAACTGTCCCTTTAATATGTAGAAATATGTCAATATTGTGACTTCAGCCTCAAATGATAAAAAAAAACATGCAGCTTTAGTACAGATTGTCTCCAACTAGTGGCACTAACTGGTACTGCAGCCACACTCCACGGTCCCGTGGCTGTGTAACTGCAGCCTGAACACATGTAACATTTGTGGTGTTAATTACATTGTTGGCATCGCTACACACAATGAGCCGGACTCCTCCAGCTGCTGCGTCTTTTCCAGTCGCGTGCCCTCCGTAAACAAAATGTGAAGCAGGAGTTAAATCAGGATTTCCACTTAGCAGGCGCGGCCACAGACTCCCAGACTCCTAAGACAACGTTGAATAGTTGTCACTCATTTAGTGCTGCAGGACAGAGAGTTGGCTGACGTCCAGCCTGACATGTTGATAACATGATGACAACGTGGCTGATGTGTGCGGACGAGTGGAGGATTGTTGAAGTTCATGGTAGAAGCCCGAACACAAGGCGACCTAACCAGACTGTCAGAGGTCAGAGGTCACTCGGCGTCAACAGATCAAGTTTATTTGGTGCACAAATGATGAACATGAAGCTTCGTAATGAACTCCTGCTGCTTTCAGCTGCGCGGCCACTTCAGGTCAGAAGTCAGAGGTGTCGGAGCAGACCAACACTCTTAAAGAGATACCCCCCCCCCGGGGGTATGTTAAAGTGTGTGTTTAAAGGTGTTATAGCGTCAAGTGATAACTGGTGACTCGGAGACAGATTACAAGCGGTAGAAATGAATCTAAAAGATAAAAATAGAAGTGTTGAAAAGTCTGTAAAAGGCGTCAGATGGCGACACTGACCCCTGTAAAACAACACTGATGTCACAGTGAGGAGAAGCTGGAGGCGGGTTGAAAGGAAAAGTGCAGCTTCAGTATCAGAAGCACATCAATAACACCTGATGCTCGGATTATCACCCTAACATCAGACACATTCTTCAGCCCCTTTGTATTGAAGGCTATAACCAACGCTGCACCGCTAGCAGCACTTTAATCTTCTTCAAAATAGCAAATAACTTGGCAGAGCTGCCTTACAAGTGGTTAGCTGTCCTTTGTTTGTGGAAGCCAGCGCTGCCAATACAAGGCCACAGTGTCACAACGACTTTGATCACAGGAAAGTCACAGATCAGATGACAACAGGGGGATTAAACGCAGCTGGATTCTTATTTCGGCTCACATGATTGTTTCCAGTTTATTTATCATGTCACATTCTCTCGAGCTGGAGCTGTTGATGAACTCCTGCTGGGATTTACCTTCTTCTGCTATTCCCCGTCACAGATTCGTTAAACATCGGGGCGTTTGTAACCTCGGGTTTGTGCTGTCTGAGTGCATTTCTAGTCAAATCATTGTCTTTTGAATCTACGCCAACTTCATCCCTCATGCCGTCTCATCACTCGGTTTTTTCCAGTCTTCACATATCCTCCGTCCACATTGTTGTCTGACATTGTGTTGCCGCCGCTCCTGAGAGTCTGGATTAACACATCATCAGACCCGGCGCCTCCGAGCAGCTGTCTTATCATCACACCGCTATGTGCTGTGATACAGAAGGGTCACAAGATCACATTCTGCAGGGGAGAGAGAGGGGGGGGGGCTGATGTTTTGGTCAAGTATGAAGGTAAACAAAGCTCTTTTGTGTCTGTGTTTTTTCTCTTTTCTTTAGTCAAGATAAGAAGAGAGGACACCGGAACACCGGACCTGAACTCATCTCCAGGCAGCTTCCCTCACGGTACATCTCTACTCACACCAAAGAGGCCAAGCAGCCTGACTCATCCGTCTGCTCTCTTCATCCAGCAGATCAACACCCGAACCACCTCCATGGAGCGCGTTCAGCACATGACCAAGTCAGCCATCCGCCGGGCGTCGCAGATCGAGGTGACCCCGCAGGCCAAGAGGAACCTGCAGGAGCTGTTCGTCAACTTCACCCTCATCCTCATCTGCCTGCTGCTCATTTACATCATCGTCCTGCTGAGCAGCTGAGAGCAGAACCGAACGCTGAACGAGATTCGGACGAGGCTGCACCTGCCCTTCTTACACAACAGTTTATACTTCAATCACACACTGTATACACACGTATGTATGTACAGTCAGATGAATGTGCTGCTTTCTTTACAATGTGATGACTTTAACTGACTGGCTCCATCCGTTCATTCTGTTTGAAAATGTCTCCGGCTTAAATAATAAGAAGTGCAACTTATATAACACCTAAATATGTTGTTTAACTTCCTTGTCCCGTGAGCCTCGCTGCTTCCTGCAGCACCCACCACCGGCGGGAGAAAGAGAACATGCTATATATTTATTTTTCCATTGACAGAAAATCCTTTTGTAGTGCTTAAAAAAGTTGTTTGGATGTCTGACATGAAATTTGGACATGCAAGTAGCAAACACCACAATGAGAGTGATGAGCTGGTGCATGTCAACATGCACAGTCACACTTTTATCACCTTAAGCACAGCAAAGTTGACAAGTGGAACGCCATTTAATGTAGTTTATGAAAGTCACAGTTGCAGCCTGTTCACAGATTCGATGGGAAAAAACTCTATTTGAAAAAAGTTAAGAATTCAAGAGGATTAACTGAATTAAACTTCACAAGTAAAAATGCTGTTTCATGTAGATGTCATAACAGCATTTATGGAGCCATCTAGTGGTTAGAAGTGGAACTGCAGCTTCTTCAGCTCTCAGATATATTGATTTTGTAATGTTTATGAGTAGAACAGAAGCCTCTGCCGAGTCCTGTCCACACTTTCCTGAAAAGTGGAACACTTTTATATGCTGTTAAGACATATAACATTAAGAACTCGCCAGCCTTCAAAGTAATGCTCACATCTCAGAACAAATATGCTATTTGTTTATTATTTCTGAAATAGTATAGGCATGCATGTCCCCTATAAACGTTGCTTCATTGGGGTTTAGCAATCAATGTATATCTGTTTGAGTGTGTTGAGTACAAATATAGAGCTTTAAATACTCACTCACAACCTCGTATGTAGACCTGAATTGTACTGAATACAGCACATGGAGTTTATCTGTTGTGCAGGGAAGCTCACTTTGCATGTTGTGATGTCACTTAATAATAATTTAAGCTGTTTAAGTTATCTTGCTGTTAAATATCTAACGATATTTCTGACTTATGCTCTTATTTGGTGTAAAGCAGCACAAATAAACTGTAGAAGCTGAAGTGAACAAAAATTAAACTTGTCATTACAGTTCATTGCTTTTCAGACGACAACTTTAACAACATACCAGCCCAGAAATGTCAAGTGTTGCATATTCACTTCATTTAACATTACTAAAAATGTAAAAATATTATTTTAAATTTTAATATATTAAAAGAAATTGCCTGTTTTGTCCTCCTAATGTATATAAAGATTGTTGTACCTGACTTTTAAACTGTAAAACAAGTAAATAAATTGCATGTCAATAAAATGTAAAAAGTGTTTTCTCTTGATGTGAGTGTTTAGGAAGAAAAGTTGACCGCAGAAAAGTTACCACATATTTAAAATCTAAAAGGGTATTTTCTCGCCTTAACTATGTGCTCTGTCTCGCGAGATATGGTAATAAATGTGTGTTAACAGCAACATAATAACGCGATATCTGGCATAATCTCTTCAATCATCGTGCTAAATATCGGCTCTGGATTCACTGTAATGCTGCGGACTTCGTTTCCCTGCCGAATAGAAAAGACATTTAGAGGAATCTATTCGTGAAACTGAAGTAAAACTTGCTTTCATTCATCGACGCGACGTTCCCAACACTTCCAAACGAGATGGGGATCCGTGGGATAAGACCGGAAGTATAAACCATTTCAAACAATAAGCTTATCTTTCGTATGAGTATCTTTGACCAGCCTTCTGAAAGTCGACGGGCGATGACGTCATCACAAATAGACAGTGTTGTCATTATTGAAGTGTGAGAAACGGTTTCTCGTTGTTTTCTTCGTTTAAATACGTGGCTGCATTTTAACCACAAAGACCTGAAATGTGAGTATACATTCGGATTTTGGATCTTTACATGTATACAGCACATTTATTTGTCGCAGGGCATTAAATCCACGCAGTTAGCAACGTAAACTGTCCAGGCTAACTCATGTTGTATAGCTCCTAATAATGGTTGCTCCTTTTCAGGGCTGACTACTGGAAGTCACAGCCGAGGAAATTCTGTCAGTACTGCAAGTGCTGGATAGCGGACAATAAGCCTGTGAGTGGGCCGAGAGGAACAGTACATGTTGCTATTATTGATGTGATGCTAATGTTCCTGCGTTTGTTCTGCAGAGCGTCGAGTTCCACGAGAGAGGGAAGAACCACAAGGAAAATGTGGCGGCCAAAATTACTGAGGTATTAAGTTCAATTTAAATGTTCTTATCCCTGTGTTTGAGTTGGATCAATCCTAATCTCCTAAAAACAGTCAGATATGTCTGCATTTAATTTAAGAAAGACTTACCTAAGTCACAAATTTAACCCTTGAATAACTTAACTATAGCCTGCACATACAGATCTTCAGTCTTGACAATTCATCAATTGATATTTAATATAATGCACAGATTACATGCTATAATCGTCAGTGACAGTTCTCAGTTACACCAATGTCAACAGTCAAGACAACTTGCCTGTCTTGGCATCGTTCTCAGGGCTGGCAGGAGAGATAAGGTGCAGACATGACGCGTTGATGTCGAAGCTGTCTTTCTATTGCCTACAAGGAGCAGTCACTCATCCTATCTCTCTCTCTGCAGATCAAAAAGAAGAGTGTTGAAAAGGCGAAGCAAGAGGAACGCATGTCAAAACAGTTTGCAGCGATGGAGGAGGCAGCGATGAAGGCGTATCAGGAAGATCTGAAGAGGATGGGAATGGAGTCGGGTAACGCTGTTACATTTTATTGAATTAATACATAGCTTGGGCTGCTCAAGAGGATCCTTTGCTTTTTGATTACACTCAATTGAGGTGTTCTCGTGTCAGGATCGGTCCCACAAGCCCAAACAGTGGTACAACAGCCGATACCGCAGCCAAAACCGCAGCCAAGACCTCAGGCGCCACCGCCGACCAAAAAACAGCAAAAAAAGAAACCGAGCAAGATGTCCAGAGACCCAAAAGAAACCCAGATTTGGGTTGAAGGAAAGACCGATGACGGAAACACATACTATTACAACAAAATAACTGGAGGTGAGTACAACCTGACAACTATTCTGTCATATTAAACGTAATGTCCTGTAGAGCGACCGACTCCTACTGTACTTCCAAACTTTTCAACTTTGATTTTGTCTTATATTTTATAGATTCTCAGTGGGAAAGACCTGGAGGTATCCAAGGGGGACGGAAAGATGCTGTACAGCCTGGACAAAAAGAGGTTCTAATAAATTAATTTTAAAATATATTCATGCACTGTAAGGGGACGACCGCTTGCATTTATACATGAATATTGTGCTTCTTTGTAGAGCTCTTCAGGCAGCCTGTGGATGGAAGCCCTCAGTCCTGATGGTTTCACATACTATTACAACACACAGACAGGAGGTAGAAACTTGTTTTCAACATGACATTTACCCTCATTATTAAAGTTTGGTAATCACAAGCTTGATCTTTCTTATTGCTCAGTGTCCAGCTGGGAGAAGCCAGCAGATTTTCCCTGTAATGAGGCATCTGGATCCGGTTCTGGGTCAAGCAAGGAGGGGGAGAGTCAAGAGGGGCCCTCAATCTCTCAGCCAGAGCTCTCAATTACTCAGCCAGAGACCTCAACCTCTCAGCCGGGGACCTCAACTACTCAGCCTGGAGACCTCGACTACTCAGCCTGGAGACCTCAACTACTCAGCCTGAGACCTTAACTACTCAGCCGAAGCCTCTCCCAGAAGGAGAGGAGAGTTCCAATGGGGCTCAGACCTCTCAGGTGGTTGAAGTCACTGAACAACCCAGCCAGCAGCGCACAGTCACAAAGTTTAGCTTCAAGGTGAGCGAAGCAGACAGTGAACATGTGTGAATAAGTACAAATTTAAATTGTCAAGCGGAGATTTTCCTCAAACTTTCTTGTTTGCCGTTTTCAGAAAAGGAAAACACCCTTGGCAAAGAAGGAAGAGGATAAAGCTAGCGGCGATGCTCCTCAAGAGGATTCTGAAGAGAAGAAAAAAGAGAAGGAGGTCCAAAGACCAACGACTGAACCTGAAAGGAAGAAAGTGATGACACAAGCCAAGAGGAGGAAAACAACCAACCCATACGGGGCCTGGGAGGAGATCCAGGAGGAGGAGGATCCCTAGTAAGTGTACCATCTATAAGTGGAGATGTGAAGTCTGCGTAGCTCTTGAAGGTTAAAGATTATATTGTCCTTCCTCCACAGCGCCAGTGTGGACTTAGAGTTGCCCCAAGTGGAGGGAGAGATTCCCACCACATCAGCTGAGCTGCCACCAGAGCCCAAACCAAAGTTTAAGGAGCGCATCATCACCTCGCTGGGAGTCGAAGGCGGACCTGCTTCATTCAAGAAAAGCAAAACCCAGAATGGCAAATCCAGGAGCCTACGACAGAGAGACAATGGAGACGACGACGACTAGCAGAAGAATCTACACATGAACTCTCCAGCTAGGAAACATTTTTCCATGATGTTTGTGTATTGCCTTTTTTTTTATATAAGTTTAGATGCAGAGATTTATTTTGTTGTTTTTTGGACAAGTTGGTAAGAGGAACAAACCCTTTCCATTCTCTAAAGGTCAGACGTCATTTATTTTCCTTTGTACCGATGTTGATCAATAAAAAGTTGCATCACAGTTTTATACACAGACAGTAATCAGAATGATCTCATGTGTGCAGTCAGCGGGTTCGCTATCCAGTTAGTCCGTTTCTAATGTGAAGACTCAAATATAGAGAACTGGAATAAGGATTTTGTATTGTCCACGTCTTTTTTTTTACCAGTTTAAAAAGCCAGTGAAAGTGAACGACTGATTAATGAAGCAATGCATGAACACAATTAATTAAAGACAGGAAGAAATTAATGACTGGCTGGATACTTAAATGTCACACAGATCTTTTTAAATAAACATACAGACAAGCACTCGTTAGGAGGTGCTGGAGGCTGCTGATCAGCTGGCACACACGAGCAGGGTGTTGCTGCTGGTTCAGTGTAACGTGTGTGTGTGAAGCTGATAGGTGATTCCACTGCACCGACTGGCGTAGAGCCATCAAGGATATTTACACTATATTGATGTTTGTTTACAACTATAAAAAAGTGTATTCTTTAATCAAGCCAGTGTTGGAACACTCATGATCAATCCAAACTTATTGTATTTAACTGAGGGGCCATTCTTTGAATCAGGTGTGTGAGAGCAGGGAGACTTCTGGAACAATTTACAATTTTATTACAAAAACAAAAGACTTGTACAATAATGAGTTTTGCCTGCAAATCTCACTTCAACACATTTTGTTGCAATGTTGATACTGATAATGATAAAGCATTGGAGAGGCACATTAAATATATAATTTATATTAATCTGAACCAGCGTGAACTTTCTCACTGTCGGCATTTTCCTATTAAAACTACTCATTTTAATATTCAATGATAGATAGCCTTAATAGCAGTTCATTTTCAAACAACTCCATCACAATAACATTTCACAGAACACTTACAGGTGATGCATTTATAAAGGCACGGAGCAACCAAACGTGGGGTCACTCCAGGTCGACAGCAGACGAAGCAGAGGCTGCAGAGGCATTTTATTTAGTCCTGAAGACTGAACCTGCGTTCTGTCGCCACACTCGAGACTGGAATTACCGGTGCAACTTCCTCACCAGAGTGTGAAACTGTAAATTTACCCGTTGATTGTCATTCTGACACTCACTTACAATCCCAAGCTGGGTGACGAGCTCAGACATCCAGAGAGGAGCTGCAGCTCCTTCGCCCTACAATCACTCACTATTGTCTCTCGTGGTTTCATACAGCTTGTTCACATTCTTACAAGTTGTACCTTCATAAGTCAGCTTGTCGTGATCGGTCTGTAGATGTGCCACACTCTGCTGGTTACAGGCCGCTGCTGCCGTTCTCCACCAACTCCAGGAGAGCCTCCCGTTCCGCATGTTCGATTACATCAGAGACCAGATCGTCGAGGGCCGGCCCACCTTTCATGAACTCCTAAACATTGATTGGATAATGTGACATAACTGCCCAATTTCATGCCTCAAGTTGTACAAGATCTGATTCACAAGAGAGGTTCCCTGGTTAAAGAATGACAGACATATAATGGAG
>CAAKHC010007282.1:0-13259 GCA_901007825.1 Macroramphosus scolopax
CCCCACCCCAAAAAAAATAATAATTCCATCTTTTCTTATTCAGTCCCACATGGCACAACAATGACAGAAGTCCTTCAGCTAACATAACTTTACCCCCCCCCCAAAAAGATTGCCAGTATTAAATATTAATGTGAAGATGAACCTTGAAACTTCTTGATTCATCAAATTTAATGAAAAATTCATATGAACCAATTATACACCCAAACACCTGAATGTCATTATTTAAAGGTGGAGTCAGCGATTTTTAATCAAACATGGGAAATGCAGAGAAAATCTCCTCCCGGTCGGCTACGACAGTGTTCAAACTCCTGGTTCTGTAAATGTGATACAAACAAAGAGGCTGAGATCGAACCGCACAACATTGTTCCGGCCAATCAGCAGCCGCTCGGCGCTGATTGAAGTCTTCATTTCTTCTCGTGCTGATTTCACAGCGTGCGACTGAGGGACTGTGAAGCTGAAGCGCGCTCAGCCGACTTCCAACAGAACCTCATTAAACCCGGCGCTACATGATGTTATATTTCCACACGTCCCTGTGGCCTGACCATACGTTGGTCAATCACTAGATCTATTATTTAAGTGTCTAAATCTAATTTAAACGGGGCTTGAAATGAAAAACCAACGGCATAATTCATGGACGTCCCCTCGCACGCCGGCAGGACCGCTGCCCAATGCAAATGAACTATTTACATTACATGCATTATGGATACACGACTGACACATGAACCATCACATGTCAGCGCTGCTACTCCGAGCCAAGAGGCTTCGAAGGGCTCGTTGAGGGATGAAGCGGAGCGGTGCGCCGAATACGTGGCTGCACTGAAAACGCCCGTAGAGTGTGATTGACGCCGTCATGTGGAATAGTTGGAAAGTCGATTCAATATTTTAGGTGTCAACAAGGATCAAACCAGTGCCAGTTAGAACGACACCAGTCAGTTACACAAGGCCACAATGAACTATTTTATTTGAAGGGCCTCTGCTCGCTCTCACAGAACAGGTTGTAGAGGAGGTACGTTTGTTATGTAATTTTTTTTTTTTTTAACACTACACTCAAAATAAAGACGCCGCTTTTAATGGGGAAACAAAAGCAATCAGGTTGGAGTGGCGGTTATCCACCGAGACCAGACAATCACGGGTGAAGAGGATCCTCTTCAGGCATCAGGTGGGTGTTTGTTGTTAATTGATCAACCACTCGTTAGCAGAGGAGAACAAAACATATTTTACCCGATGTTTTCCTGAAGTTAGAAGGGGAAGAGATTTCGGCGATTTTGCTTATTTGAATAACGATGATGTTTTACATTTATATTTGTCCTTTAAAGACGACTTTGGCTCTCAATAGTAGATTTTTACAACAATAGCAAACCAACTAGGCATCACAATCTTCGTCAGCCTTTGTAAGAATTATAAGGAGGTAAGTCAGATCAAGGTCAAGATGGGTTCGTACGTGTCTTCATGTCATGGGGTTCGATGTGTAAAAAGGCTGTGGAGTCCTTCGCCGCCGTGTTTGTGTGAGGATTATTTGAATCCCCAATTTCGGAAAATCAAACGCCTCTCCCCGCTGTGATGAAGCTGGATCCGTCCTTGTGAAGGGCGGCGTGATCAGAGCCGAGATGCCAAACAGTCCCGCTGTGCATCCTGACATGTTAATAATGGACTGAACTTTTGAGTTATGACATCACCTACTGGACGAACTCTTTATGCCTTTTTTTTTTTTAAATTCAGATGTAACACTGCTGTAACAAGGAGACACTGAGTCAAACATTTAGGACAACTTCTCCTGTCCACTGTTTGCATCCAGCCAGAGTCACATTCTGACCGGCTGGCGCACTTTAACTGAACCTTTACAAGCCGTCGCCAGAGTTCAAGTATTGATTTGTGTCCTTACGAGGAGACTTGGAGCCCTTTCGGTGCGACGGGTTAAGAACTATTTGGCATTCTGAGGAGGGAAGAGCTGAACTTTAGGATCCGTCAATGGAGGACACGGAGGAATAAATGGAAATAAGTAAACAAAGCCAGTGGGGAAGAGAGAGTAGAGAGACTAAAAGGGGTCGACAGAAAGGGATTAGTGATGAAGGTTGGAGGAGACTGCGGAGAGGATGACAGATGCGAGGGGAAGTTGCTCAGTGGGAAAGGTTGTCGGTTTTTTTGTTGGCTGTGGCGACTGAGCAGAGAAACAGCGACAGAATACAGATCAAGAACAAACAACTTGACTTTGTTTGTCCGGGCTGAATGTACATTTCATCCATCTTGATCCCCTTTTTAATAACTCCACTCCTCTCACGTGTCCTGTCAGCTTCAGTTCATGAAGTCACACGACACAAAATCGATCCAATCACAACCAATTCATTGCTTTTCAATCCAGCCTGCACAAATCAATATTTTTATATTAACTCTGGATCAAAGAGCCTCAGGTCACCTGCAAGGTGTTGCTCTTATAATGACCAACCCGGCAGACTGCAGCTGCCTCCAGCGCCTGATGAGCAGTTAGCGACACTCGGCTCCGGCTGACGGGCCTGAAGACCTCGACGTTACTGTTTCGGTTCGGTCTCATCGCTCTCGTTTTATTTCGAGTGTGAAATATGAAGTGCTAGCTTGTTCAGATTGGCTGCAAAATGTTCCTTTACTGGAACATTAAGCTGGTAATGAGTAAGAAATGTCCCTTTGGAGGCGATGGAAACATTAAGGAAGTCACAAGGGAACTTCAAAAAAAGGAATGATAGGAAGAAAATTCTCTTTGAATAATTATCTATGATTGTGGTTTATCTGATGATTATTTTCTTGATTAACTGATTAGTATTTTGTTCTAGTTATATAACGTGAAGCCGTTCCTCACGCTGATGACAAAGAGAAGAAAGAAAGGAATTTTTCAATTAACTTTCCGTATTATTAGTACGACTGAGGCCCTTTTTGCCTTCACATTATCATGACGTTATATAATTCATGTCTGATCTGGGTTTTTTTCGAAAATTTTATAAAAGATTTATTTTCTCTGTCCACACAAAACTGTGAGTGATGCTGGAGAGCAGTTTTAAAAGCACTCGGTTTTGTGATGTTACAGATACATATTTGAGTATTCCGTCCAGGCTTAATTGGGAGGTTCAGTGAGTGCACATTATAAAACACACAAACACACACACACACATATTCTGTGGGAATTGTCAAACGCTCTTATTGTGTGAAGTGTCTTGTGTGTGTGTTCAATCCCGAGCGGCTGTTTCGGATTTAAAAAAAGAAGTTGCTCACAGGAATTAATCATCAAGTATAAATATGTCAGTGTACACGGAGGCAGACGTGAGACAGCAGGAGAGAGAGAGAGAAAGATGTGATATGCATGGTGAATAAGTGCACGTGTGAGCGCATGTGCTGGTCTATGTGTGACCGGTGGTATTAAAACAAACACACAGTTTCAGGTGCACGTGACTGCAGCACCGTCACTTTCAGTCAATACTGAATATTATTCTCCATGATTTATATATATATATATATATTTCTTTTTTATTATTTAGTATACTTTTATTAATCCCTGAAGGGAAATTCTTCTCTGTGAAGTGAACACACACACAGGAGCAGTGAGCTGCTACTTGTAGCGAGGCCCGGGGAGCAGATGGGGGTTGGGTGCTTTGCTCAAGGGCACTTCAGCGCTGTAGCTTCACTAACCTTGTCTCCTTTTTTTCCCCGCCTATCTTGGGAATCCAACCAGCGACCTTCCCGGTTCTTCTCCCAGCTGCCGTTCAACGCTGATTACAAGGTCCTTTCTTAGCACGTTCTCATCCCATGACATCAAATTACGGCGCACCCAGCTCGTCAGATAGCGGCGCTTTTTCCCTCCCACTTGCATCTTAATGACCCTTCTTCCCATCAGTGGGAGACGCAGCGGCTTTTCAAAAAACCTTAATGAGCCTAAACAAAACTTGGAACGAGATGAACCGTCGATAGACTTTTATTTCCCCGGGGTTCGATTTGACTTTGGTTCCAATCAAAAGTGCATCGGACATACATTATTTATAATTCTTATATAAAATGTGCCTCGGTCTAAATCCTGATTGATTAAGATGTTAAGATGGAGTGTTCAGATAGAGTTGCTCTGTAGTGATCATCTAATTACATGAAGGTTAAACAAATAAAGTATCTAACTCATGAAAGGGAACAAGATTCCCGAGGTGGAAGGATTTCTGACCACAGACGTAAAATGAAAGACAAACATTTAACTAAGAGCAGAGCTGCTAACAGTTGGTGCTTCCAGCTGGTCGACCCCAGCGGCCTGCAGGACGTGTTGAGCAAAGAGCTTCCATCATTTCAGTACTTCCAAAAAAGGCTTCAATGAGAATGTTTGAGAGCTGCCAGTCCGACACGCTGCGCCCTGATCTGAGGCTGCAGGAAGACGACCAGCGCTTTCAAAGCTGTCGTCAGATGGGATGAAATGTTTCATTGAACGCGATGACGTGTTTTTTGGGTTGAGCGCTTTTAAGTCTGCAACGTCTCAGAACTTCAAAAAAGGGCCGGCGTTTGTGCATGAGCAGAGGATTTGTACTGATAGGAAATCGGCGATGGAGAGCGAATTAGCCTTTGTTAGCTATCGTCAGACATCAGACACAACAGACAACTTATTTATAGAAATAATCACACGGTCACAAGCTGCATGATGGATTAAGGACGGAGCACTTAGCTACATAATCAACTGATCTTTGCACAGAACAGATCTGAGAATCAGAATTGTTTTGCAGCACCAGCAACAGACGGATAGTTGCGCTTGCAGGCGATCAGAGGAAAGAGAAAGGATTTCCATCCGTAGCACTCGTAGGTAAAACAGTTGCATCAATACACTTAATGAAGCTTCAAACGTCTCGTCTCCGTAGTTCCATTAATGGATGCTCAAGCAGTGTGGTTGAGTATCCTTTAATTCAAGGCCAAAGAGACATGATGGATGAACGGTCCCGTTTATTGCTTTGAAAACTTAACGTAGAGGCTCGTTCTATTTGTGGATTAATGAGCTCCAGTAGTTTGACGAGTCACTCGCTTCCTGGAGGAACGATGCTCAGAAAGGCAGAATCCTGCAAACAAACAAAAGAAAAACCCAGGATTATGCATGAAAGGGATTTATTTGTGTGTGAATCAAAGGCGTCTGGAGATGGAATTACAACATACACATGCTCTCTGACTGACTTTGCATGAATCTGAAAATTGATCCGTAATGGAGGATTTCACCTCTCACATGATGACTGAATCTGTATCAAACTGCCCTTTTTCATGACTTGTTCAGCAGATTTTCATGGTTGAAATATGTCATTCAAGTGGAACTTTCGATGAGTAACTCTTCTTTGATAATGGAGGCTGCTAATGATTTTTTTTGGTAATTGAGCACCATTACAGCGGCGTGTCTTCCTCATCAGACATTGGATTCCTGAAGCGTGACTTCAACTCATCAGGATGTTTAAATCAATCACGACCGACGCGGATGCTCGGATCCATTCTTCCTGCTGAAACTAGGACGACAGACGCAGAACAATTGACTCTCCCTCCGTAATTAAAGTTCTAACATCAACATAAACAGAAGAAATCGAACAATAAATCACATTGAGACGTCTCCTCAGACGTCTTTACACTTATTCAAGGCATCACGGCAGACACGACGCCAGTCATATCAATAATTTAATACAGGGATTGATGCAAATCATCCTGCATCTGAGATACATAAAGGACCAAAGGGAACATTGCAGCATCATCTTGAGGCCGCCCGGCCCAGACGGATCAATACCATCAGGTTCTGTCTGCCCGCTGCTCCGAAACACAGGTGGCTGATGTTTAAAGGAACGAGCTGAAGAGCGTGATTATACTCTCAAAGCGTTGAGAAGAAGGTTGTTCTTTGTGTTGTTGGTTTATTTGACTGTCACGGCTGGTTAATTGCACCTTTAAGTGTTGCGGGTTGTTTGAGTCCACTTCCCTACGAGTGCTTCTGTCATGCACAAGTCCCAATTAAGAGTGAAATATGAGCTAATGAGGTCCAGGGAAAGAATATTATAATCTGTATTACCTATTATTTTATGTATGATGTCTCCGTCCTTCAGGTATTAAAGACTCCTGAGCAGTGTCAGGAACAAAAATTCGACTTTCCGACTGCAATAACAGACAAGAATGTGTATTTTAGAATATGTCATTAGCTGTTTCCCCCACCAGCCTTACATAAATAATAAGACCGGCCCGTGGAAATGAGTCATTGGTGAAACAGGATGCTGCTTGTCCATCACACAGCCGGGAGAGAACAAGAACACATCACATTGTGTTATTTGTTTATATCAGTGGTGAATTAATACCAGAACGAGTGGAACCGCATCATTCTTTGAAATACACATCACAGGCGTATCGCTCACCATTCCTACTAAGTGTATTTTTTTTTCTTTTCAAAATCCCTTTTCTAGAGATAGTTAATCAGCCCTCCTGGAACTTTGAGCGCTCGTATAATAAATAACCCAGAAGCAGACCGTCAAAGAGCCGCGGACCAACATCTGTAATCATTCTGCTCAACAGGGACTCTGATATCTGAAGATATGGTGCTTGAGGCTGCAGTCAAAACAGCCTTTACACCCCCTCTGACCTTCAGAAACATTAGCAAATAGAAATGTTGTTGTCACTTGTCTTCACTTGATTTCCTTCTGAAACATGCAGGGCTTCTTGTACATTAACAAGAATTGAGCTAAAAAGATTAGAGATTTGATTTGACCTTTGCACTAATACATAACAAGGGAACAGACACAATACTGATCCGACCCATGATTATCTGTGTCTGGGCTCATTAGGATGTTTCACCTGATCCGGTTTCTATAACATCAATGTCCGTGCCTCAGCTGATCCCGAGGATCCCGGAGAACAACAGGTTGTTGGTGTGCATGTTAACACACTGAGTGCTTCTGTGTTAATGGAGCTTGATTCAGTTGATTAAGAACATTATGCTGCTTTCCCTTGTCTGCCTTATTAACACCGTGACCGCCGCCGGCGGCACCGCGGAGAGGAACATCGTATTTATGGTGTTTTTCAGATGATAGGAACAAAGTGAGGAAACATAAAGGACACGGCATGATTTCTTTTTAATCTAATGAAGAATGGTGATGTTTGACATACAAACACGACCCAATATTTGTTTTTGTGTTTTATTCATAGACTGTATAAAAGACGTGGAACATCTCGAGGATTGTAGGTTTTCTTTTTATTAAATATGTTTCAGAAGGACATTGATATACTAAAATGTGATACTAATCATACGCCTTGTGATAACACAGCCTGGGGCACTGATACTTCCTGTAGCTGCAGCTTATCTCACATATACCTGCAGCACACAGTGCGAATGTTTCGTTTCTATGGCAAATCCTGTTAATACCTGTGATAGGGACTTGAGGATACATACAAATAGAACAAATAAGACCTGTTCGTGGCCATTTTACAGAGTACAGTGTGCGTGTCAACACATTCATAAAGACATAGGCCTTGGGGACATTGATATGTGGAAATGTGCCTTGAATGAGTACTTGTCATTTAGTGCAATAAAGGCATGTGTTTTAAGCTGCAGGCATTAACACTGATTCTGGGAAGGTCAGTTAGAAAATAAAGCTAATGTTCTTCTTTCATGTAATATTCTGTTTTTCATCAGCAGGGCATGCACATTCATAGATGCTCGTTGTTTAGATGCAAAATAGGGTTTCGAATGTTTCACGTTGGGAATTAGAGAGAGAGAGAGAGAGACGTCGGCTCTGTCTGCCCGGTCGCCAGGATGAAAGGACGGCGTTGTGTCTTTCTGCAAAACCCCCGGGTGTAAACTCAAAGTTTGACATTTCATGTCTGACAACTTACAAGAACTCAGAATGTCAAACAGGACACGGAACATGACGTACAAACAGTCCAGACAGGGATCAGGACAGCCATTGATCGCCGGTTTCAGGATTCCCACAAGCACCCGGCTGCAGTGATTCACTCTCATTCCACACTGAGTCCACAGCAGGACAAGCGAGGTCGGCTCCTGACGTCGGGTCAGTGGAGTTTACCTCTTTCATTGAGTCTCTAAAGTATCAAAGGAGTCGAGGCAAGGACTTCGTGCAGGCCAGTCGAGTCTAACTCTCTTTGTACATGGCAGCATTGTCATCTCGATTATAAGTTATGGTGTTTAGATTTCCCTGAAGTGGAGATAAAGGCATCCTCAGACGGAGAGTATTTGCCTCTTCTGCCTCCGTTATTTCCAACATAAACACTAAGACAGCCGTGACGAGGCTGTGAATGAGAGGGCGGCTGTGACAGCGCTGTGAAAACACACGGCCATTCGGAGTGTGTGTTTAACTCCGTCAACTTGCTGCTGGCTATAGCATGTAACCATGGCAACCACAGGAACTCTATTTTTTCATAATCACTATAATTTAATATCTTATGATGTATTCTGAATTTTATTTGCAATAAAAGTTTTTTTTTTCTTATCTTTTCGATCTTCAGTGTCATCGACGGATCCAAAGCTCTTACTGGGGGCCACGTCAGGACTCTCTGCGCCCGGACCAGCAGGTCCAGGAACAGTGTTTTCCCCCCAGCTGTCACTTCACCTCCTGAACCTCCTTCACCCTTCTCAAC
This sequence comes from Macroramphosus scolopax, assembly GCA_901007825.1. NCBI lineage: Eukaryota > Metazoa > Chordata > Actinopteri > Syngnathiformes > Centriscidae > Macroramphosus > Macroramphosus scolopax. The sequence goes on from CAAKHC010007282.1 coordinate 8,602, forward strand.
TCTTTCCCGCCTCTGCTTAGTTTTCCTGTCCACACACTATCTACAGTATCTACTAATAGCCCACTCACATTCTTATAATTACTACTGTACTATTCATTTTTCATTCTCATATCCACTTTTTAAGTCTGTTTATAGTGTATAAATGTCCATTATAAACCTATTTATTCATGCCATTGCCCACAGTAACTGTTGAAAATGCTCCATACACAGTATATCTTAGTGTATTTATTCCAACCCGTTTATAATATACTATTGTAAGTATCTTATGTAAATATATATATTGTGGATATTCGTAGTGAATCTGGTTTAAACAAGCCAACCGTGTTTGGCAGACGCACTTTAATCAGCAAAAGTGGCTGCCGGCTTGCTCTCAGTCCGTCTTTAGTACGTTAATGGGAATCACATTGATGCAAAGACGTGTCTGCCATGAAGCAGACGCACTTAAAGCGGCTATACCGTTTTTTCTGAGGTGGCAAAACGGAGAAGTGTGTACTTTGAATAATTGAATAGTAATGGCATTACGGCCCAGACAGAAGGCGGCGGTATTTGATTAATAACTGACTTGAGGGGAAAGGCGCATTAATCCAAAACAAGATGAATTTTTAATCCATTTTGATGTGTGCATGCTGAGGAAGGACACTGGGAAACTCTATCAGGTCATTAAGTATTGTGCCTTGCTTGTTATTAGTTTGGGAGGATGCAGATATTAGCACGAGTCATATGACTCGGACTTGAGTCACACTTCGGTCGACTCAGCAGAATCATACAATGACTTTAACTGCGTGTTTATTTGTCGCTGGCAAGTGATAAGATCTCTGATGTCTCTGTTTCAAATCAGGACATATTGCATGAAACAACGCTGTGGTGAAGCTGCTACTGTCATCCATGTAGAACATGTCAGAACAGAAAGATGCACGGGGAACAATACCAGTAAAGGTGGGCCGGGGATCAGCCAATTCAATTAGCGTTAAATGTCATAGCTGAAGAGTATACAGGTGGTTGGATGAGATCAATTTTAATGTGATTCTTTAATGGGCTTTTGACATTTATTTTCAGAAATAATGTTCTGTGCTTGCGCTTAGTGGATGAATAGTTACTTGTGCATGAGATGGACGGCCCCAATGGGAGCACCCGGTTCTCCACACCGCCGATGAACACACACATCGCTCTACATCTTCAAAAGACGTAGTTTCAGGACGTCTCAGTCAAGTTTATGTAGCCTATAAAATGTAATTTTTTATTTATAGTATAAAGTTCAGAGTATTATAGATCCCAGATGAAACTGACAGAGGGACGTGACTGGGAGGACAGAATTATAAATCTGCCTGCTGCCTGCTCAGCACCACGGACAGCACCGTGGATTCATCAATAGACGGCGCAGTTGGCTACTGATATTTCAGAGGCACGTTCAGAAGTACTGATTGGAACTTGCACAAACTTTAATCAGACAAAGGATCAATGAATCAGGCAGACTAGACTAACAGACTCAACTTAGCATTTCAGCCTCTGCAGTCTCTCTGCTGTAGGGCTTTGAGAGGGGATGTACATGTCATTTGGAGAACTGATAAGCTAACAATGTAGCAAGATTTACTTAAGTTAGCTCAGTTTTCGTCATGATACATAATCTATATTCAAATAAATATATGAACGAAGAAACCAGAATGTGCATTTGGACACAAAAAGTGTTGGAATGACTTTCTGTGCTGGAATTAACCAGGTTTGTACTCAGGTCACATGACTTGGGCTCGAGTCAGACCAGAGAGAGCAGAATAAACATGTCAAAAGTCTGGTCACGCCTGGTGCAGAGCTGGTGGCATCGAAGAGTTCATGGACGGTGATTATCATAACTTGATGATGGAATAAGGTGTTGACAAAGATCAACTATCCTGGACCTCCTCCTGCACAGCAGCCAAGTTACGACCACAGAGACTGCGGGATAAGAGAAAACATGCCAGAGGTTAAAGGGGGAAAAAAATCAAATTATAATTCAACAGTTGTAAACAAACAAACAACCAATTATACTCAAAATTTCAACAGTTGTGATAGATGTGAGAAGTCATTCGCTGCACAATCGACTGTATAAAAACTCTTAAATATAATTATAATAATAACAAAAGAAATAATTTACACTGGATGGGAGCAATCCTGTTGTTGTTGTTGTTGTTGTTGTTGTTGTTGTTGTTGTTGTTGTTGTTATTGTACTGGTGCTAAATGTTGCTGTAATTTGCATACAGAAAATATTATTCCGAACTTTTCCATAATTGTTTGTTTTCAAATTTGAGGATGAAGGCCTGTTTTGTTGGAGGTCTTTGTGTGCAGAGTAGCATTGACTGTGTTTTTATTTATTTAAGTTCAGCCACATGCAGTCTGAAGTCTGGCTCTTACAGGACAAATATAGACAGGCACTGTCATGTTGACCTCAGTATTGAAATAACAAAGTATTTATTTCAGTCAATGACAAAAGGAAAATTGGAGGCTATGACTCAGAACTTTTCACTGCATTCTTTTATTTGCTGACATATATTATTGAACAAGAGCACAGGGCCACTGGCAGTCTACTAATATTGAAGTTAAAGGACAATACCAACCAATCACATTGTTCATTGGATGTCTGAGATGTTGCTGTGTTTCCTGCAGGCTGATAGAAGACCCAAGGTAGCTGTGAAAGGAACTGAAGTGGAACTGATATTAGAAGATGATCAGAGAATTGAGATCTTTCTGACTGCTTGTTGGGTCCTTGATTGGAGGAGAAGAGAATCTATTATTTCCCACGCTGGTGTGAATAAGATTACTTCAGGGCCCAGAGCGCTCATTGAATGACTTTTCATCAGTCATGGAATAGAGGACTGATACTTCACGGAGAAATGACTCCAGTGGTCTCAAAACCCAGAGCCACAGATTGGAAAGAATTGTCAGAGGACGATGAGAACAGATCTCCCGGGGGTAGATTAGTTTAATGAAATGTGACATTTCTTGTTTTTTTTTCCCAGCATGGTGCGTCCATTGTTAAATTAAAGAATCATGTTGTTCTCCTACATATTCCACAAGTATTGGACACTGATTTGGTTTTGATTTCATTGCATTTGATGTAATTTAGTCAAGAACGACACAAATCACATTTGTCTGTTTTCTTTTTACAAACAAGAACAGATTCAGTCCAACATATACTAGAAAAAAAAGCTGTGTAGAAACTGTCAGTGTCGGTAGGTTCACTGGGTAAACTGCCCTGTTAATTTTTCTGCCCAGTAACAATATGTGAATCACAATTATTTTAAACTCATTTAGATGCAGTCTAATGAGGGAAACTTCAAGGGAGGATAACAGTTATGAGAGGGCTCCGTCTTGTGAAGTATCATATTAGCAATTTATTCAAGATTCAAGATTCAAGATTCTTTATTGTCACACCTATAAATGTCAAGACATACATAGGGATGAAATTACGTTCCTCACTCAAACCACGGTCAAGTGCAACAAAATGTAGAAAATATGATTACTCCAGAAATGAGGAGGTAAGAACAATATGCCAAAAACTTAGCAGCAGAGGCAAATAATTCGGATTATTAGTATTTAGCATGCTCAAACGTCATAAAACACTGTGAAGTAAATATACTGTAATTCAAACATGAGTCCTTCATAAGTCCAATGGTGACATCTAGTGTTCACTATGCGCATTGCAGGTAGTTCAGTCTACTAGGACGCATTCTGTTACTATATACACGCTTATAATGGTTAAGCTGCATTTTCTTTGTAATGTAAATACTGTTTTATTTTCACTAATTGTTGTTAATACATGTGGCTATATACACAAAATAAATAAGCAGAATATGTAACGCTGTTGCTGAAAAATAGTTTCAGCAAAGCGTAGAAAAGAATGTAGCCGAACGCAGCCCTACTGTTTCCTGTTGGTCACATGCTAGTCAAGCTGGATCAGCTGACTGACACAAGCTAGTTTCCCCTTTTGATGCTCTTCAGGGCTTTCCGCTCAATCGACCGAGAGCGCTTCTGAGTCAATAATATTTCGTGGTTTTATCTATACTGGCATCAGATATCAAATTGGAGACGAGACTACTTTGTTGATCTATCAGTAAACCGCTGAATAGATGCTTTTAGAGTGGATGATGAACGGACACGCCATTCTTTACACGGGGGTCACTTTGGCCTTCTGGAGCACCATATTAGTCGTCGGTAAGATTATGTTTGTATCTTAAAATTACTCAAGATATTTGTTATTTTCTAATTAAATAATATATTCTGTAAACCAAAGCACAAGAGCCGGTGTAGGAATTTGTTATTCGTGTTGCCAAAGGCTTTCTTTTTCAGTTTGACACCTATATTTGGGACCAGGCTAAATCATGGTTTTCACGTTTTAGTTGGTGCCGCCGGTTACCAATTAAGATTCCCATTACAAATAAAGGATTTGGGTATTTGTGCATTTTAGTATTTCAGACTCGGAGGGAATAATACTTCCGTTTTTCTGCATATTTCCCGAATTTCGGCATGTGAAGTTATACCTGCTAGCTTTAGCTTAAAGCTTAATAAATCGTTAGCTAAGATTTAAAATGTTGGGACGACAAACATCACCGTTGGCAGTTATTATTGTCTACTTCATTCTGTCCGAGGTTTGATGGGATGCTGGTTTGAATTGCATTTATATAACC
>CAAKHC010007289.1:3217-15851 GCA_901007825.1 Macroramphosus scolopax
CTTGTTGCCAAACAATGAAGTGTCCTGCCAGAGGCAGACAAGACAAAGCAGGCGAGTGCTACACAGGTGGGATTGGATGAGCGAACATTATTGGCATCGATTGGATGGATCCACAATGGTGAAGCTCTGTTTCAATGTGAGTCAGCAGGAAAGAGAATAGAGGCTGAGTGGAATACTGAGATATTGCAAAGAGGATACATAGGTGGATGATGGAGAGAAAGAGAGGGAGGGAGAAAGAAAGGCAGCAGTGAAAGAACAGACAGAGAACAGAGTCCCTCTGCTTGTCTCTGTCGGACAGAGCTCCAGAGATAAGAGAGGAGTTTTTCTACATCTGTCTCTGTCTTTGTTCACTGTGCCGTCTCTTCCTCTCCCATCCCTCCATCCCTCTTAGACCCCGGGCAACTCCATGTTGCAACCACAAAAATATTCACATATAAAGTGGATTTAATGCTTCTTACTCTGCCACTAATTTGTGTGTCTGCCAAGAATTGCTGCAGACCGGAGACAACAGAATTCACAACATGTTTTACATTTGACTAAACCAATCTTTTATTAACTCTCACCAGTGTGCTTTCATTGACTGAAGTTAACCACATATGGAGTATGAACCCTGGTCTTTGGAGTCATGTGACATACAGGATATAAGTACTCCCCAGTCTCCCCATCACATTATATACAAGCGATTGTACACACCAGAACACAAACATCTAGGCAACATTTTTGAAGCTTTCTTTAGATGCGGCGTGAAGAAACATGTTCAAAGTCATGTCGATAAGTCTGATGGCGATAACTCTCCAGTTTCAATCGATGGAGAGAGATTCAAGAATTAAAATAAGTACACATTCACTTCAATCCTCAGTGACAATGTTCTCATTAAGTGGAGTATGTTTGTTCTCGACTCAGCCACGGGATGCCATGAAGGCTCAGGGTTCATGGAGTGGATAAAAGCATTATGTTATTGTTCTAAAGGTCAACCATTGAATCGGTCATTTGTTATGGCATTACAACATGGCAGGTAACCTGTCTGTCACACTCACACCAACTACTCCAAACCTCCAAAATGGTTGGAAACAGAATGGTCATGCAGCCCCCGTCAGTGTGGAAACGCGGCTTTCAAACGGCCTGTGACTCAAATCGCATCCTCCACTTGGAGCAGAAGGTACAGGTTACCGAATTGGAACATTCCGTTACCCGGGAGAATTAACCTTCACTATTTATGTGCTTTTATTTGCCCGTCTGTGAGGAGAAATAATCTTCCTACGCATGTACAGTCACACATTACACACAGGGGAAGTGATGAGTCATATTTCACCACCATTCTGCCAAGTAAACACTGCAAGAACGGTTTCGGTAAATAAGAAACACACCCTCACCATGAAAAAACACAAAACCCTGAGAGTCCACATCATGAGGACTTAAATAAAGCCTCTGTTCCTCCCCGGTCATTCGTCATTCATTCAGAACTCTCAGTCTAACATCAACAGAGTGACTTTTTTAGCATCTTCACACACACACACACACTTGTTTCCACTTGACTCCCAAGGGGAACAGGTAGCAGCTTGGATTACCTGGAATGTTGCACTGACAAAGCACAATATAGGGAGGGACTGTTGCAGTACACTGGAGACTTTGTGGAGGCTTTATAACTGAAACCCTACTTCCATACACACGGGAAACACCGAGAGGTGAAACTGTGTGCGTCTCACTTGTTTTTCTGATTCCGAATAAGAAGCCTGTGTTTCTGAAGAAGTAGAAAGACGACAGTAGAGAATAAATTCAGATTAAGTTTACAGCCTGAGTTAACATCAAGGTTGACATGAAGTTTAGCAGTTAGGGAATGACCAGAATCAGCGAGGGATCCTCGAAAGCATCCAAATGTTTGCCTGAACATCTAAGAAGAAGGCAGTCTCAACTGTTCCTCTGCATTTGACCCATCCTCTGCAGCGCCTGGGCCTAAAAACACTTCTTATAACCGTGGCCGCGTTGTCCGTTCAACAAGGAGAACTTGAAATACATCCCGTCATTAAGGGAGATTTAAAGTGTTTAGCACATTTCTTTGTCACCACTTTAATTACCACGACACAATCTCTGAGAATGTGACAGAGCCATTTAGCTTGTAGAATACAAAGCTGCACAAAGCAATGATTGTATCCTGCGGACTGCTGCACAACAAACAGCAAATGTGTGAATGTGTGACGGCAGAAAAAAGGCAGTCCAGTTCAAACCAAGGTCCTTCTAGGAGAGTCTCGCCACCTCAATCTACATGAGTAGGAAGAGTAATATCTGCACCTTCATTGGTCACCGGGACATAAATACTACATGTGTGGAGTTTCCAGTCAAATCAAGACATTGACCCCCTGACTGCTCCTGATGAGCTGGCTGGAACCTTGTATAGCAATTGGTAATTGCAAAAACAAGATCGGATAGATACGTTCCCGCTATTTCCCTGTAAGCATTTCTTCTATTCAGGTTTTCCTTAAGTGGTTTGTCTCTAGTTGAACTAATGTTGTTTTTCGGTACATGTGTCTGTGTTTTAACATTCCTCAGACTCTCACGAGCAACTTCATATTAACAGTCAATCTAAATATCTATGTGCGGTATGTGTCCAACTACTGCAACAAGTCTAATGTACTGTAGGTTAAACAGTTTCGCTGTCATTATGAAGTGTAATTAAGTAGCGCCAAGTTAAGCAGGTGTGTGTGTGTGTGTGTGTGTGTGTGTGTGTTCCTAGTCCATTTGTCCTCTGGGTGTCAACCACCTGTTCTTAACTGCTTAAATGTTTGACAACACGCTTCTGCTTCAAATCAAAACAAGGAAGTCAGCAGTAATCCATAGGTGTCAAACCAAAGTCACGAGAAAGTTTCGTTCTGTAAAACTGTTGACAAGTTCTGCAACTAACTTTTCATCTTCTCTATATCTATCGTTTTTCTTTATTTCCTACAAAACATTAGAAAACAGCGAAATAAATAGTTGAGTTTAAACGTAAACAGTTATCGCTTGTATTTTCGCTGAATAATATTTTGCTTTGTTTTTGTTTTGCTAATCATTTCAGCTCTTCAGTCCACAGATTCCCACTGGGGAGGGTTCAGTCATGCTTCAAGAAGAGGAGTTAGATTTACCTTGAAGAAGAAGTACAACACCCCGGTTCATTAGCTACACAATGACTTGACGGGTGTCATTTATTTGTCAGGTCTGATGTCTACTAGACAGAAAAGAAATTGTTTTGTGTCTGCGTACTGATCGTCCTGTCTGTGTCCTCAAATGAAAGAAATGAAAACATTTCTCTGTATGTCTTTAACAAAGTGTGAGAGTCTTTCTCTTAGTAAACTGTCAGCCCTCTTGCTGCCGTCCTCTGAACTGGGGCATGTCAGTGTCATGAGTGGCAGAACCCTCTGCAGGTGGTCAAGCACCCGCCTCTGGTCAGCATGACAGTTGGAATTCAAATTACTCTTTGCTTACAGAAACTCATTTAAACATTGAAAAAGAAAACAAGAACTAAGGAGGCTTAAGCACAAGTTCAATGTCAATATCTATCTTTAAAACTATATTGTCTAAGAAGATGTGAATATAGATTTGTTAACTAATTATTTGAGATCAATCTTTCTTCTCTCTCAGTATCATTGTGCTGCAAAGTATGCAGAAGATCACGAGGGAGGAGGGACGTTTGAACTCCTGCAGATTAGCCGCCATTCATCCACACAGCTCGGTACTGCATGTTAATCTAGTTATTCTCGTCCTAGTGTACACACTGTTCAGTCAAACACTGTTAGGTGAACGTTTTGTTTGATTAAATAAAGTTTCATTACAGTGAAAACCATATGACAGAAAAAAAACACAACCAAAATGATTTAAGTGGAAAACAAAAGTCTTCCAGGGATGTTTTGGATGACACCGAATAACCTGCTGGAGCCCAGTAATCTTGTTATGTAATGTCCAGTCACACAACCAGGAGTATTCAAAGCGACTTCAGTCCTACGTCACATGTTGCTATTGTGAGCATTACAAACAAAACTCACCCCACCTTCCTGTTCGTTAAATAATTAATGAATATAAAAAGGTATAGCCTGCAGGTGTATAGGCAACAGCACGACTAGGGGAGACAATATTCCTGCACAGTTAAAAAGTCCATTGTATTTTTTTTTTTTTTAAATGTATGATCTAAATTACAGGAAAAAATATCTAGAGATAATTTCAACAATGTGTTGAATGTGTGGTGAGAGCAATGTTGCTACTCTGTTCTGAATCATACAGCATTGTGAATGTGGCTGTTCGAAACAATGTTTTGGCTGTGTGATACACTTCTCCTTTTTCAGTGAACTAGAATAAGACGTAAGGAAAAACATACATTTTACTGGTAGAGTAGAAGTATTTATTTTCCAAAGAACTAGACAATGATTTGAACATTTTCATATTCAGAGCCTGCATTGTCTTACATTTTAGTGCAACATATCATTAACCCTAATCCTGATGGACAACCTGTTGTTCTTCTGTTTAAGCTTCTCCTTCTTCTTTTCTGTTCAGTTATGTCTGTGCAAGGTCAAGCTTTCTGTCAAGTTCCCTGCATATCTATTTTGATCACTCTCTCCCCCCCATCTCACCATCTCTCTCCTTCCAACAACCTTGGTTTCCAATTAATCCCATTACCATCAGAGACATGTTGAAGCGCAACAGAAACTGAGCAGAGAGAATGATGTAAAGCGACACAGGGACAAGCAGAAGAGGCAGGGTGGTGTAGTGAGATGGCACAGACACCAACAGCTGAGCTGGACAGACAGGCAAGCTTTGAGGCAGGGTCAACACACAGAACACACATTCAAACACAAACTGAGGGACAATGGACTCTGCACTGCCATTAAACTGCCCCCCCTAACCCCCCTTAAGTCACCAGTCTTCCCCAATATATTAAACTATCTAAATCTCCTCCTAGTGTGTGCATTCTTTAACCAGCCCCTTGTTTTGTTCTCTTTCTGCAAGTCTTTCGTCACCCCATAGTCTAGCTAGCTGGGTGCAGTCTGATTTCAATGCTCACCTCGTTTAGTAGTGAGGGGAGTCCATACCAGTCGACAGCCCCCCTCTTTCCGCCGGCCAAACCCTCATCCACCAAAGTAACCCCCACACACACACACTAGCACCAAGTCCGCTGCACAAGGCTCACAAACAGGTGTTCCCCTCAGACAGAGGCGACGGGAGGATGAGGAAGCGCCGGGATAGTCCAAAGGGTGAGTCCCTGTTAGTGGTATAGTCCAAAGGGAGCACAGGAGCAAAGCGGGATGTGTCGTTCACTTTAAAGCGCTGCACCGGCTGCCGGCTTGTCTTCCCTTAGAAACTGTGACTGCCTCTTTCTCCCTCACGCATACACACACACAAACACACGCACGCACAGACTCACACGTCCCCGCTCTCCCTGACTGGTCCGGCGGCTGACTGACATTCACACAGTGAGAGCGGTTGCCGGATCCATGGCCACTCCTCCCTCCCGCTCGTGGGTGGTTGCTAGCAGTGGTCGTTGTGGTTGCTAGGCAGCTGGCTGATGTGGGCGGGGCTTGTGCGAGTCCTGACATTGCTGCACACTCTGCTCTTGGCTGCCGCCTACTCAGGCTATATTTGCATATGAAGCCCTGCCCGTCTCTGTGTGTCTCTGCTGCTGGAGACCAGTGCCTCTGTTTTCTGTGATGAGGGGGATTGTTGTCACTTGAATTGAAACAGTTTGTCTTCAGTGATGCAGCAGATTCCACAAGATGGGTCAAAAAGGCGTACTGATTTGTCAGAGAGAGGGGTGATTGTATGGCAGTGAAATGCATTGTTCACCCCTAAAACCTTCACAGAAGTTCAGAAAGGGCTCAAACATTAAGCCTTTATATAATTGATTGGTGATTTAAGTAACATTTGAAGCCAACACGTGAAAGATAGTCTGGCTCTCTCATTGTTAATATTTGTAAGTTTTGCCAATGTCTTTCCATTGAAGTCAATGGAAAGATGCGAAAAAATAAGTAATGCACTATTAACTCTAAATATCCTAAATGTTCAGAGATGATCGGGAAAGGTGCAAGACTTAAATGTAGAATACATTCCATTTTTGTTTTTTATGAAATGTAAAAAAAACAAACTAGAAGTGACTTATTTTGCGATGAAAGGAAGTAACAGAAATAAACAGTTCTTGTGAATTCTGAGTTCAGTCGGAGGCATAACTGAACACAAACACACGTGCAGTCACCAGCATGTTCATTCCTATCTTATAAGTTTGTATTTTTAGAGGTTGAGGAGAATAAAAACACAATACAACAGTCACATTTGCATAAATTACTGAGGCAAAAAGCCTATTGTGTTATCTGATTCTATTGTTCTATTTATTCTATATTTATTTATCAGATATTTTTTGTTTTGTCAGATATCGTACCACAGTGTCAACTTGTACTTGTACAATTTGCATAATAGTTTAATATATTCTAACATGTTATGGACAGATGACAATAATATGAATAATAATATAGTATAATCTTTACTTGCATCAAAATAACCATAATCCAATCACATGTCATTACATAAATCATTTCCTGAGGCTCTTACTCAACTTCCAGTGAACAGAGTGTTGAGTAAAACTGGTTAATCCAACGAAATTGACTCATATGTTTTCGGTTCATTTGTGGGATCATATGATGCAAAGTTCCAGAAATCCTTTAAAAAATGTATGGTGGTGAATGTAAACCCATTTTTCATGGTTCCTTAAAAGATTAAATTTTACAGCTGGCTTGGCAGGAATGATTCTCCTCGCATCCGCTAAGCTAAGTCTGCTACATATTTTCACATCACTGTTACTGAAATGCCCTCAAGCATGTTATTGAATCCTCTAAGGACATTCTAAGTTTTGAAAGCAGACATTTTCAAATGAAATAGTAGGTGCACACAGTTGTTACTAATAGCATTCATTAAGGCTGCCTACTTAAATAGAACAGAACTTTCATTAATGTCAGTAGTAACACCTTCATACCTACAATCTCACATCAAAATGTGATATGCTGTTGTGAAAAAGTTCTGTTGCAGGTGAGTATGCAGCAATATTCTCCAAAAATATCCTGCTGCATACTACATTGTACAATTTGGTCAAATTAATACATTCTGCTAGTACACAATGTTACAAAAACAGCCTTTGACTGTGTTTACTGTGATATTTCTCTCTCAACTGTTATCTTAGCTCCACAGGGCATTTAAATCATTATATCAGCTCCCACTCAAGGCTTTACTCCTCACATGTATCTTTTAAATTGCTCCCGTTATGGCTGGATGCTGACCAGACTCGCTTATCTGTCAGAAAACAACTTTGAGTCAGCACTGAAGAGCCCATACTTCCTCTCATGAGAGCTCAAGCGAAGAGATTATAATGTTTCGTGACATCAGTGGAAAAATGTTTAGTATTTCAAGTTGAACTAAAATGCCATGTTTTGAGGACGGTTAGCTTGTTAGTCTCGTCCCACAGCAGCATATATCTTTTCACTTTGTACACCTCTGTTACTGTATGATTTACAGTAACATAAAATCATGATGTGCATTATGGTATCTAATCACTTAAAACCACACATGGGCCATAATTGAAATAAGAACCATTTGGACAACACCATGACGACAGACACATCATTAATATGTAAACGCTCAGTGGGGCTCCACTCATGTGAAAACATCTTCCAGTGGAGAAGATGAGTTGACCTGGTTTATTTCTGCTGTACAAAGCAACACAGGCAACAGATCATGAAACGCAATTATAACCAGATATTCACAATATTTCTGCATAATTTTGCCATACTGAGAGCGATTGTTCTCTGGTGATACTGTCATCTTAGATTACTGCCATATTGCAGTTGTCCTACTTACTGTACATTTGAAAGACCTTTTTTACATCACAAAAAAATACTGTTGGCCTCTGTGCTACTTGAGAAGAAAAACTTTGCATCAGTATTGTAATATTTTCTGTCTATTTCAAAGTTCCCCCATCACCCTGCCTTCCCTTCAAACTGTGTTCAATCCCGAACCAAAGCACAAACAGTGTATTGGCACCTTAATAATCTGCGTAATTGGTGTTTCTATGTCTCTGTGTTTCTGCTTGTACGGTGTTAGCGCAGCTTTCACCACCTCATGCCTCATGGACTCCGCAGCTGCCGACAACGGCTGCTTGCAGCTGAGCCAAAACATAATCCTGCTAAAATGTCAACAAACTTATTACAACCTTGCTAACTTCTGCCTGATGACATATTTTCAGTCTTTCCGTGTTTATTTAGTCAGTCATTGACTGCATGCCGACACAGTCTCACCAGTGTCAGAGAGCACTAGCTGCTTGGGTCCTGATGCTTGGTGCAATTAGTCCTGTGCTGAAAGAGGGTGAGAAAAAGAGGGGGATGAGGTGAGAAGTTGAAGAGGAGGAAAAAGATATGATACAGGCTGAGGCAGCCAAATAAAACCTAACTGTGTGGAAAGGAATGCACACTTCCTACATCCCCTTTCTCTCTCTCTCACGTCCTCTTGTTCTCTTTCTCCTTCACTTCTCAAAGACACTGGCAGAGGCTCAGCCAATGGCCTGGGGCTATTTGTTTATGTGCAATTTGTCAGAGGGCGAGCTCCTTCCCCCTTTTGCAAAGAAACCATTTGCAATTCTATTCATGTCTACCTGCCTCATTCAACAGCGGCCATAGTAATGGACCGGGGGTCTAGATTTCACTACCTGCTTTCAGTTACCACAGTAATGCTCTTACATTACCTGCTGTAAAGGTTTATAATGGTGTGAAGTGGGGCGCAGTATTAAAGGGATGTGAGTACAGGGAAGGAGATGGAGAATCCAGCATGATACTCATAGATGACTGAACACAAAGCTGAGGACCGACTGTAAAACACACAGACTTAAGTTCATCTACACATAATATTAAGAAAGATAAACCTAGTAACTGTGTGTTGCAGACATCGGCTGAAACAGCTCTGTGGGGATTCTCCACCAGCTGCTAGCGTTCGCAATGCAGTAAGTGGAATGACAGCGAGGAAGAGGGGGGTTTGTAGAGATGGATAGAGTGAGAGAGGGAGGGGCCTGGGAATAAAAGTGGGGAGGAGAGCAGAAGCTTACAATAAATGAGGAGGCAGGTTAACTCTTCAGGGGGCTACGAACTTATTTGGGCCTGTGAATGACCATCATTTTGCTGCTTAACTCATTAAGCTGTGGACAAAAACCTGCTCCAATAATCTTCATAACACTTTAAACTACTCAGATGTCTGGACAAGTCAGCCTGTTGGACTGAGATTATACAGACTGGGCTTTTCCAATGATGAATCATTTCACACATAACAATACATAATTCATGTGACTGCTTCAAGCTAAAAAACATATTCAGCTGTTTCAAATGTTTTGACATGCCTTCTGTTCGTGTTTAGAACAAACATTGATTAACATTGATGATGTCATAAGATGTGTATGTCTTAGCCAATCAGCATTGAGTGTGCCAAAGTGTCTTGCTAGTTAATGAATGCTGTGAGCATTCGAATTCGTGACATCATAAGCTTTATTATTATTATTACGTACGTTTTTGTGAAGTTGACTTACGCACACACATTCAGTTTTCAACGTATTATCTTGCATTTCAGCTTTAAAATTAGCCATTTTAGCCGTTGCTTCAACAATAATGCTAATTAACATGACTTTTCATTTGCTTCGACATATTTTCCTCTACACAAATCATTTAAGTATCAAGATATTCATTTATTGAATTTCATATTCTTCAGCTTCCTTTAACGTATTTTACATTCAGCTCTTCAACTCTACCTTCTGTTTTTTGGTTTACTTTAAGCTGGCCTCAACCCTGCCTCAGCAATCTTCATTCAACTTTCAGCATTCTCGTTGCAATTTCTTCGGGAATTGCATTTTATAATCAGAAATATTGTTTTCTCAAGTAGCCTGGATGTCATCTATTTTAAAGGATGGGTTTATAAAACCATTTGAAATGAACATCGAGTAGAGGGTAATAGAAGAAAAAAAATCTGATTACATATAAGCATCAACTGCACGTCTTTGTGAGGTTCACCACATTACAATGAAGGCAGTTGAGGCGGTGAAACATGAGGTCATATAGAGTGTACGTGAGCAAGTCAGGAGGAGAGAGAGAGAGATTGAAAAGGCTCAAATCTGCAGTATAATTTCTGCTGCTATCTCGAGTTTGCCACGCTTGATAGTTATTCATGATCTCACTTTTTCTGAGTCTCTATATGTGATTGAAAAATATACATGATGGATTTAATGAGGGAAAGGCCCTCTGAAGAGAACTGGGGAAAACAAATGTCAAAGGGAATATCATAGCAGACGAATCCATCTATACAATATGACATTTAAATTTTGCTCACATACACTTTGTACGTAATCTGTACTGTCAAGACCGAGAGATGCAGTATGAATACACAATTACCCAAACATTCTGAGCATTTCCAAACCATACTGTTGCACGAACAGGGTGGTATGTGATAAGTATCAGTATCAGCTCTGCGTTATTATCTCCTGCAACAGCATATTTGGAGATCAGACTCTGTTTCAAACTTTAAAGGATCTACAATCGATGGCCAGTTTATTAGGTACAGTAAAACTGAAATAAAAGAAGTAACCAGCAGGTCAAATATGTTGAGAAAAGTGTACTTTCCAAAAGAATGATCCATTTATTGGTGATTATTTGGTTGTTATATGAGTGCAATCATGTAACTGGGTTAAAGCTGCCTACAGGGAGAACTCACATAGCTGCAGAGGTATTGATTACTATTTACATGATCAGACTGCAAACAGAAGAACACAATGTACTCTAACACAGAAAGTAATCATGCAGGAAATTGTAAAATGAGATTGAAGCTTCTTTCAATGAGGACGCTACATGCAAGAATGCACATTTCACACATTTACTGTGAGAATAAACTGTATGTAACAGTGCTGAAATAAATGCCAACCCATTGGAGAGGACACAACTATTTTTGTATCCCGCCATCTTTCAACTTTTAATTGGCAAAAAGAGACATAACCAACACACAGAATCTTCTCTGTCAGTATGCTGAGCACGCCTGGCGCACAGCTGACTGACAACAGTTCAAAGCCTGAAGACCAATGAGCAAACTGACCATCCATCTTTTAAATCACTACCAGACCACTGGGACATCAAACGACAGTGGAATCAATGAGGAAACGAGGAAGTTAAAGACAAGTCTGATTAAAAAACTGGAATAGACAGCGGAGAGGGGGCAAGAGAAAAATTAAATAGAAGTGCTCGGTAAACTATGAGACAGAAGGGGTCAATAATACTTGATCATCAAGAAATGTCTTCAATATGTGAGAATATGTTGTTTATAAGCGACTATCAGCAGGTCCTTTATTTATAATTTCATGAGCTCTTGTATTTTGGCTAGACTTTCAGTGAGAGCTAAAAAAATAATGCAGGGTTTAATGGAGGCTTTCACTTCCTCCATTAAAAGGTTGCAGTGGTGGTGGAGCACTCGGTTTGAGATGAACTGAAACAATGAACACAATGCACACTACACAATGGCCAATTAGCCTGGCAGTGTGTGTGTGTGTGTGTGTGTGTGTGTGTGTGTGTGTGTGTGTGTGTGTGTGTTTGTGCCACAACAGACACAGTGTATGTGCTGTAACTACAAAATAAACTGCCTACGTGAAATAAAAAAAACATATACGTAAAGGCATATTTTGCTCGTCATCGTTGCCCTGATGAACTGAGTGTTATCAGCTTTAATCCCTGGGAAAGTCTTTGTAGCCGCGTTGTGTCATCTCGCTATGAGCACATAATAGTGAAACACCTGTTGAAACAGTTTGTGCAAGCATCAATTCCCCTTGTAGACGCAAACTACCTGCTGTAGTTGAGACACATGCATGTGTGAATTTGTTTATTACCAAGATTGTCTGTGTGACCATCTGCCCAGCTGTTGCTAGTAAGACCAGCGTTACAACAATGTGAAACAATGTAGCTCGTCAATGGCGGTGTGGAAAATAAATAAACAAAGAAACAACAATGACATAGGGACAAGCAACGATTGGCCAAGTTCAAGAAGAAATTAGCCATTAAGGCCACGCTCCTTTCTGCCCCTGGCAAAATTCCAATTTGATATTGGAATGATTTTTACCTGCTTGTTCTAAAATTTTGCATCAATGTTCACAAAAGTTGTCAAACTGAATCTTGGAACCAAGTGAAAGTTAGCAAATAAAGTTACTGACATATTTTAGTGTGCGTGGCTCATTTAACAAAGTAATCATTGGATCAGCTATGTGTTATCAATCAAACCATTAAGTTTTGTCTCTTATCTTCTTCAGCCAGTGTTTACAGATACGAAACTGTGTTCATTGTTTACAACGTTAATAAATATACAGTCAGACTTAAAATGCAGTGACCTTCATGCAGTGACCTTCATGCAGTGACCTGCATTTAAATGTTATGACCATTGTTTGCTTGAATCTGTGTTTGTATGTGAGAGCGAGAGAGAGAGGGCGAGAGAGAGAGAGAGAGACAGAGAGAGAGAGAGAGAGAGAGAGAGAGAGAGAGAGAGAGAGAGAGAGAGAGAGAGAGAGAGCAGAAGATGAAGATCAACAATGGGCTATGAACGCACACAGATACAGAGG
>CAAKHC010007290.1:9865-19865 GCA_901007825.1 Macroramphosus scolopax
CCGATAGTATGAAAGAGTGGAAGCAGTGTGCTACGACCCTGGTATCAGGCATCAGGAAATGTTAAGGAAATATGGAAACACTGTCCTTCTACAAGTACTGATACTAAGAAAACACAAGGTGTAACTGTAGCGATCAAGCTGTAATAATAAATTAACTGACACAGGGAGCAGTGACAAACACAAACTTTCTATTTTGTCAAACTTAGAATTGATAAAATGCTTAATATATTAATTATA
This sequence comes from Macroramphosus scolopax, assembly GCA_901007825.1. NCBI lineage: Eukaryota > Metazoa > Chordata > Actinopteri > Syngnathiformes > Centriscidae > Macroramphosus > Macroramphosus scolopax. The sequence goes on from CAAKHC010007290.1 coordinate 10,103, forward strand.
CTAATTTGTACACTTATTTGGTTAAAATGTGTTTTTTTTTTTAAAGAATAAACAATTAGAGTAATTGCTGTGTTCTCGGTGGAGGTGTGAACACAGTGTAACAATGGCAACCCCGACAAGCCGAGCCCTGACATTGTTTCTGTGTTTGTGTTGAGATGAACGACAGGCAGGCAGAGTGCAGCTGAATCCAACAAATAAGGTTAAGTCAAACTCTAAAGGGAATTATTTTGAATAGGAGGTCACATCACTCCTTGTAATCTCCTCACCTTTCACCCAGCCCGTCCACTGCTACTCTTTATGTTTGCAGTCTGCTGTCACATGGTACAGGGATCAGACAGCTGGTGATGTGTATGCATGTATTCTCCATGAGAACTGTACCTCGGGACACTGTCTTCCTCTGATCGCCCTCCCCTGATACCTGATACCAGGGTTTACCCGTGGTTTCTGGATGGTTCATGTTATTGACAAAAGCTATTCATACACACATATTTCTATCTACAATATTCATATAGAAATGTTTCAATTTGACACACTAGTCAATCCAAAACAATGTAAAACTGTTACAACTGATAGGTAATCAGGATTATTGGTTTTGTGAGTGATGGCAATGTGTGAGGGGATTTGAGCTCTGATCTGCTCAGCTTCCCAAAACCAGGGAGAAGCGACTAATGCCCGGTGAACTTGGTATGACTGGCTGTATGGGTTAAAGGGGTTCTTTACGTTATCCATACTTCGATATACCAGGTTCATTTCATTAAATAAGGATAATGTTTTGTTTGTTTTCCTTTTTTATTTAAAGACAAATTATTTTCAGAAAAGTATTAGAATTGATTCTTTTACTGTGGATGTGATCGGGAAAGTTTTTCTCTATCAGGTATCCCTTCTTAATAAGTTTAAATGCACAAACATAATTGTAGGCTTGTGAAGAGAAAATATGAAAAAGATGTTTAATTGTTATAATGCAGCACGGTAAATTAAATGTTCCCTTTAACCCGTCGTTAGGTCAGCTGACATGTCTAATAGATGTGTTCCGCTCTGCTGGAGGTGCAGTGCTGTGGTGAACTGATACAGGCCTTACAAACTGCACTGAGATGCCCCGAGCAGCTTCTATCTGGACACGTGTTTTAAACACTGAAAACGGCCTGACAAATGATCAACTTCTGATCCCGCTACAGTGCTAAAAGGATCATTCTGGTGTTTTTACCACCTGGGCCGAACTTCCCCATGTGCAGTGGCCAAATCATGTATATGATCAGCAAATTATCCATAAATAAGAAGTGCTTGCTCATAGCTTTTGACAGGCTCTGATTGTTATCAGTGTCTGATAGCATCCTAAAAGGATCCCTACAGAGACAGACTTTGTTCTTTAAGTTTCACTTCTTCACACTCTGTAACATCCCTTTCTACCAACGTTGGTGTTTAATGTAGAGGACTGGTCATTGTCAGCACTTATCTCTCACGCATCTCCTAATTTAGGAAATGTGTTATTGAGTGTTTGTTGTCATCCTGCTGTGCTGCCGTATGACATTACTGGTTCCAGTAGCTTTAGCTAAAACCATTAGCCTCCCTCCGCTCGTCTCCACCTGGTTTCTGCCCTTCCACAAGCATTTTCTTCAGGAAAAAATTCTTGGTTGTCGGATTTCTACTCCTGTTGGTCATTTCATCCCGTGCACATGGAGAAATGTGTCCCATGATGAAAAATACCATAATTATCCATGAATACGCTGGGACGATCCCTTCCACTGCAACTATGTTCAAATCAGTAGGTCTTGCTGCATCCACTTGAATTCGGCCTTCGTCCTGTCTCGGTCTGCGCAGATGCTCTCACACAGGCAGCGGTCATTAATCAGGATGGATGAGGCTCACACTTAGAAAAACACTAAAGCAAATGAATCAGCACAAACGACAGAAAGCTTTTATAGTTTGAAGTGATGAATTTGATGAAACAACCTACCACACAAAGAAGGGTGCAAGGTTTTCTTTGGTAATTATGTCCTCTGTGAGAAGATGTCCTTCCCTGCTGCTATTGCAGATGACGTGCTGTGGAAAACAAATAATACATTCAAACATCTGTTTCGTTCTCATTCATTGCATTGAAGTTCTCTTCTTTCAGAAAACCTTATAGAGTCACAAGTGAACTCGTACATAAAACGGTTGAACATGGCTTATGCAACTGAACATTGGAATATAGCGTCGTGACGATGTTAAATCCCCGGAGTCGTCTATAGACAGTGAGCATAGTCTGGTGTCAGGACCTAATTTAAACAGGGTGTCAAACAAACCAGGAAAACTGCACTTGTGTAGTCCTGTGACATGTCTCAAACCGTGCTGTTTCAGTGGGACCACTCTTACATCCACTATCTACTATTTCTCCTTTCATGTGTTTTTCTTCTATGCTGAAACCTAATTTCATTCACTAACACGCTGGTGAGCCTGACCGATTAAGTGGGTCTCTAACACCATTGTCTACGGATGTATGAACATTGTGGTTATGATGCTGCTTGTGTTTCTGTGTGTCTGTAGGTTTCTGAGTGGTCTCTTCCCAGAGCAGAGTTGCAGAAGCGTTGGCGACCAGGACCAACAAGTCTCTCTTCCTGGATAAGCGACAAACAGAAAGTCTGTGTCTCTCCTTCCATAATAACTATCTATGTAATGGAAATATATAGATTTACACACGCATTTGTTGGCTGTGTTATCTATATATTCATATGTGTATATAATAAAACTCTCCACTCCGAAAGAAAAGAAGAAAGAAAAAGCAGGTTTTTTGGATGTGGAGGCTGTAGCCCCAAACCACCCCCCCAAAAATCCATCAATCCCCATCTCTGTCCTCCTTTTCAGTGTTGACTTTTTGTAAGGTTTCTTGGAAACTGAAGTTAAGAAGATAGTCAGCTGACCCTTTGTTTTTCCCTCCCTGTGAAGACATCTCAAAGCATATCTTCCCCTCTTCACTCCTTTTACCAAGCAAATGTTAAAACATGTAAACCTGAAAACTGTTCTCCCTTTTTTTGTTTCTGAAGAATTGAATGATGCAACCCTGGATGTTATTTACTAAAAAATCAAATGTTGGATTTTTTTCTTTTTTTGTTTTCCTATGGTGATTAGGAGTTTGCCTGTTGACAATATAAGCAGCTGATGGCAACAGTCAATGGTAGAATGATGCTCTGGCTCTCTCCCTCTCTTTAGAGCTCTGAATTATTATTATTAAATCTGTTGTTAAACCTATGGTCTTCTCCAAAAATACCAATAAAAACATTACATAACCTCCATGGGCAAGTCATTCTCAACCACCTGCACAATGCACACTTTCACAGAGCGAAAGCTGAAACCGTATCATTTGTGTCTGAACATTGTACAATGGCCTGCTGAGGAGGTCCAAGCTGTTGCACACCCATCTCCAGACTGAGGATTTGTACAATATACTTTTACACTTTACAAATGCTCTTCACCTGTGGATCTGTGTAGTTGTGTCTCTGTTCATCTGCTGCCACCACACTGACAATCTGAACATGCATGACTCCATGTTGTGATCCGGGAACACACGAGTGTTCATTTTATAATAACATCTTGAACATTTCTAAGTGTGTGTAACTCAAAGTGGGGCAGTTATTCTCCCAGAAATACATCAATATGAATTCAAATAAAGTGTGCTGGATCATGGAACTAACTCTTGTCCTAAAGGCACGTCTCAAAATGTTGTGACATGCACACACCAGGCAGCATAGCTTAGAGACGCATCTTTTAATAAGTTTCCTTAATTGTCATTGATCAATACTGATTTGTCAGAAAATAGATATGATGCATAATACATGTTCCTCAAAGTTTAGTTGGACAGATTAGACTGAACTCGTAAGTCACTTCAGTCCTTTCCTACTGTTTCCTCTCAAGTGTCACTAAATGTACCCTGATCACTGTCTTGCAGTGGCTACATCATTAAAGGATCAGTCTGGCGACATTCTTTGTTTGTTCTTACTGTCAACGTATCGTATGTGCGGAGCCAAACCCTGAACATTCATTTGTATTTTTATCCCCAGTCCATACCATACTGTGATCGAAAAATACTAAAGCTTTGAGTTAATCCTCCCCTGAACAAAATTACCCAACAAATGCCTCTTTTCATGTGTATTTCCTTTGGTTGGAGTAATAGTGACCAGCTCTTCCAGAACAGTACTGAGCCTTTTTTAATGAAACTATTTGTTAGCTGCTCTTAAAAGATTTGTTTCTTTAGTGGGAATTAATGAGCTTGGGGCTGAGAGACACACAGAATGAAGATGAACGTGGTTATTTGGACTTTTAATGGGATTTGTTCATTTCTTCTTTGGATCATTCCATTAGATGTTTTGTACCCTGGCAGAGAACAGTCCTGTTGAATTGATCTGTCTTCATAGAGGCACCACAGATGGAGAAACCGGCTCTGCTGATGGGTGAAGGTAACGTCCTGGCTTCTCTGTGTCCACCTCCAGTTGTTCATGGGCCAGGGGTCATTAAATGTATGTTCTGAATCATACTCCGTCATAGTGTGTATTCATGGAGAATGTTCTACTTTGCCTAGATCTACGTTATGGACCCGTCATTTAACATTTCCCTTCAGTCACAAACGGCCAACCTCCACATGGTGAATCCTCTGTCAGGGATGTTCTGTTTATGCTAGGTTAGCTTGTTTGTCTTACTCTTAGCAGGATTACTGAAAATCTACCAGGAGGATTTCTACCAAACATGGTGACATGGAGTAACATGGCACAAGAAAGGACCTGTTACATTTAACAGTGGAATCGCTTTTACATGCAGCTCAGTGGAGGTCTGTGAGTTTGTTATAATCTTGTTATTCTTCTTCTCTTGTCAATTGTTGTCCAGTAGATGACAATGACCTACAACAGCCCCCCCAGGCTACAGAGCTGGAGGAGTAATGACTCTGCTCAGTGGCCACGGCAGAACACATAAGATCAAATCCAGTCTGGGGGAGCGTCAGGCAGTCCTGTTGAATTGAGGGCGTCCATCCCTGTTTGTGACCACTCACATCCTAAGTGTGTAGATGTCTGTTGCATGCACCTGTTTACATCCTCAGCCAGGCACGTTTTTATTCTGCTGAGTCAACCAGATATAATTAGAAATGCTCTCTGTGCAAACCTCTGTCCAGGCCAACAGTCCAACGTTCTATCATCTGCAACGCCACAACCGAAGCATCACACATGTCTGCACGTATGAACTATTAGAAATCTGACAGAGTTTTTGGTCCATTCATTATTTGCTGAGAAATAAAAAATGACCATTAACAGGGTTGATACAGTTGTGGAAAAAAACTGGATAATAGATTTAAAAAAATAACTAAAGCTAGTTAGTCTGGAATAAGACAGTAACTTTCCCCGCACATGCCTGAATATTAGAATATATGTGGTTCAATTAAGATTGACATAAATGATAGACTGATTCATCTTAATTTACTTAACATGTTTCTTTTGTATCAAACCGTATAGCTCTTTCTTGTAGTTACATATTCTGTGCTAGATATTGAAAATGATTTTTTGTTCTTATTTCCATGTGTAAACAGACCAATCAGAGCAGGAGGACTGCGTGTACCTTCCAATAGTTCAGACAATGGGTGTACGAGTTCTTTAGAGCAAGTCAAGCCTGGAATGGTGACGTAGAAATGAAAAATAAGGTGACAGAATTCAACAAAGAGCTCGCATTTCTTATCAACTCCTTCTGATTACATGCACAGGTACCGTGCGCTGGAAAAGCCCAGAAGAGTTCACTGTCATTTACTTTCTGCCAGCATGTCAATAAAAAACTGCAACATCTCAGATGTTTGTTCTACATGTTATTGACCTTCTCAACAATACTACATGTGCACGAGCTACGTATTGAGCATTGGACAGAAGGTTTACCTGTGATTAGGTTATTACCTTTTCTGCTTAATATTATTGCAAGACAGAACTATTAAGGGCGTACGACCAAATAATGTATTGAACTGGGACATGTGTCTCTGAAGCTGCACTGATGTCCCTATACACACACACACACACACACCCCTGCACATCTTAGTTATTTAACGACACTGTTTACTGTTTTCAAACCATATTTTAGAGCGTCATGTTTGAAGACGTGTAGTTGATACATACGTCTATTACAGTGAAATATCAGGCCTGGAATGATTGTTTGTGTTTGTCCATGTTAGTGTGAGCAGACATACATCAGCTGAGTTCTTACACTGGCTCAGGAAGCCTCAGGTGAATATCTTCTGAATAGTTGTTGAAACCTGTCGAACCTGCGAGGCCACATCTCCAAAGGGCGAAATGAGAAGGAGGTCGGCTGTTTTGGAGAGATAAGCAGTCACAAGCCACATCAACACATACCTGTTCAGCCCAGTGTTGAAACTAAACCTGAGCACTGAGCCCAAGCAGGATGGTCCAAACCCCTCCTGAACCTCAACACACTCCACACGATGTCCAGCGCTGCCACGCTCCGTTGGACAGACATTACATGTGTGGACTCTGCCAAGGACTCGAGGTGATCGGGTCTGATGTGTGTCTGTTGGCAGGATGAGGTTTAATACCTCTTCACAGAACTGGGTAGAGGAGTGTAGCCCAGTAAGAACCAGTTACATTGTGGGGATGGTGCATCTATCATTGATTGAAGTCTACACCGTCTGAGTGCCTTTCTGTCGGCAGTATTAAGTTGAGCAGGATTCACACATCTGTCTTGTAGACTTTGGGAGTGATGACGCTTTTGGAAGGGACTGAGTTTGTGCAGCAGGCATGCTGGTGAGTTCCCAGATGACAGCAGAGGAAGTTCTAGAGAGCAGCCGTTTGTTTAATCTGTACTTTGACCAAAGTCTGAAGGGGGTGTTCCTCACAGAGGAGAGCTTTTCATACTCCCTTTATGGAACCATGTCAACTAGAACTACCAAACTGAGTCCCATCATCACTTGACGGCAAACAGAAGTTTAAATAATGTACAATTAATTCCTTCTCCCCGCCCACAGAACATAACCCCCACCGACAGCCCACATGTTACTGAAAGTATTCATATTGTCCATTATTCTATGGATAAACATATTCCACCCTCAGTCCAGCCTTCAGGGGGGTTGGCAGTGGCTGCACGCTGCCCGCACTACCAGCCTCGTTCTTGCTTGTTAAGATGGCCGAGGTCTTTTACTTGGCACAGTGTTTTAGACCAAAAATAAACAAATCAGAAGGAATCTCCTCCTCGTGGCCCTGAGAGCACCTTGGATTGACAACCTCAGTCCACCCGGACTCCTTCATCGATGCCAGATTGAGTAACATAACACAGCTGTGGTACAGTTTGTTCCCTGCAGCCTGAAAGCTGTCCAGGTGAGGGGCTGTGAAGGACGGCAGCCAACCACCTCCTCCCTGACACTCCCCCGCAGCCGGGGACAGAGACAGAGAAGGAAAACTACTCTATTGTTCACTCTGCTCACACTGAGGAAGGGTTTCTCCAAATGCTGTGTGAGGTTGTGGAGGGATAGATAGAGGTAATGTTACTGTTCTCTCTCAGGGCGTCAACAGATGTTGCTGCCTTCTTCAGTTGAGGCCCCAGGCTGGCGTACTGCAGTGTTTGAGTCTTAATGAAGCTGTCAAAGAACAAAGGCTCCTCAAACAACCATATACTCACAGTCTCATCTAATCTTACAAATCCATCATGCCTGCAGCAGGGAGCTGTAGAACGGTCCACGTCCTCAGTTTGTTAAAGGAAGATCTGTTTGTCACAGCCCAGTCAGCCAGTCGTGCTCAATCCCACCAGCTTTAGTAGCAGGTTTAAAATACTGTGCAGTCCTGAGTCAGGCAATCGTGGATTGGATGTTGATTAGTCCCTCCCAGTTATTAATTTGGAAACCAACAGTGCCCAAAACCCACCGAACTCTTTCGCATAGGACAACCTTGTACTGTATTCCTCTTGGTCGGCCAAGCCCTGCCCCCATCTTCACCAGGAATACAGCACCCCCGTACAGTAATCCAACCCAAGACAAAAAACATCACCAATACTAAAAGCCCTGAGTGCAGAAAACAAATCAGAATGATCCCCCAATGAGACGTCTTCTCCTGGTCCAAAGAGACAACACCATCATGAACCAGTATTACATTTACAATACGTCACAATAAGTTATGTCAGTGTGTACTCTTGTATGCAGTACAACCTTTAGCCTATTTGACAATGCTCTGGCGAGCACCTTAGAGTATGTACAGACGAGGGCAGCTGGCCTCCAGGTCCTCGGGGGGGCGGCAGGGAATGCACTGCTCTCTGACAGGAGACAGGAAGAGATCCTCTCCTGAAACACAGTAGAACAGCATGTACATCAGGTCCAAGGGTCTTTCAAAACCGCTCACTAAAGTCTGCAGAGAGACAATGAATCCCTGCTGCCCGGCCTAATGTCATCCCCAGAGTAGCAGCTACCTTCCAGGGGGAGCCGAGTTAGCCCTTCCAGGAGGTCTTCACGAAAGGTCACGCTACACGGTTCTGCCCATATAAGGTAAGCGTTAAGATCCATTGCATAGCTCCTCATCCTACCCAGACTGGTACTCACTGCTTCCCGGAAGCTCAAGGCAGGTCGTTTGCTTCATCTGCAGCACAGATCTCTGTGAATTGAAAAAGAGAGAGATTGGGGCATTCAGGTCATGTCCTTTAGCTTAAAGAAGTGACGTCTTTCAAGAGCTCCATTCACTCTCACCTGCAGAAAGGCTCTCTGTAACCCTCAATCTTCTTATTACTGGCTTCTAGTTCCTCAACTGATGCCTTGAACTCAACAGTGGTGTTGGACTTGTACTGCTGTCACCAACATCAATGAGCTTGTGGTGTCTTTGAGGTAGTCACTCACCTAAACAGACATTCTGCATGTTTCATCTAACCATGTATTTGCTCTCAGGAGCAGAGATCTGTGTCCTTTCACCAATAGACACCATATCTGACTCAGAGTCACACTTCATGTCTTCTCCTTCACATGAAGCACGGCTAGAAGACACACCCTGCCTTTAATTGATAATCACAGCCTGCTCCCTCTCTGTTTCCTGAAGCTATAACTGTTCCTCGCTGCTTGCAGACTGCGACCTGCCTGGGTTCTCAGCAGCCTGTTGATTCTCAGGCCGACTCTGTTCCTCATTTTGAAGGTTATTGTTCTCCAGATGTGAGTCAGTGTCACCGCTGCACACCCACACCACCGTCATCCGCCGCTTCACATCGGCCACGGGCACGCCAGACGCAGACCTGGCAACAGGGTCGTACTCAAGGATGGATGAAAAAAGCAGGTGATATCAGAGAGCAGGGATGAAAACTTTCATCGGGGCAGCCACATAATAAGAATTGTAATAATCAAGCCTGGGCGGAACCAATGCATGTACTGCTCTTCTTCAGTTTTTGAACCAGGAAGAAGGTCGTCCATGAAGTTTCTTTATGTTATCAGAACAGTCTGAGGCTCCTGTAGTAGTGCTGGAGGCCATTTAAAGGAACTGTATCAATAGATGATCTAATTCAGAGGCACCAGAGGGCTGAGCCGATATGAAGTTAACTAGCCCTCTAAAAGATAATGGGACGTTCCATGAGCCCTGTTATGTTCCACACAGTAGCAGCGTGTCAGGACTGCAGTGTTTCTGTCATTCACAACTCACAGCTTGTTACCGTTGGACCATTGGTGAATCCACTGGTGAACTTCTATTGTCTGTTGATGTTATTGTTCTTAATATTATTTGCCCCATTTTAACGGCAACATCATTGAATGTACAGAATCATCTCATGTTAGGCTGTTAGTGCA
>CAAKHC010007292.1:1974-22756 GCA_901007825.1 Macroramphosus scolopax
GGGGGGGGAAGAATAATTAACATTGACTTATGAGACATTCTATGATGTATCACATTCTATGATGTATTACTATTACTCTATTATTAGAGAACGAAATAATAGAATGAATACCTTTAACCCCAAGGACTGAGAGGTATAACACAATTATCGTTTGGATGAGTAGTTTTCCTATTTATATTGGGTTTTTTAGCTACTCGTGAGAATTAGTGATGACATATTGCATTACCCATTGAAACTATTAAGCACTTTTTACGTTGCTTCATTCGAACTAAATGATGTCGAGGTTGTGAAGGCAAATTCCGAGCCCTGTTCTTATGGAATCCTGCAGTGATTTTGATGATTCCGTCAGAGAACAAAAGAGAACTACCAGGAGTGGGGTTCGAACCCACGCGGACATATGTCCATTGGATCTTAAGTCCAACGCCTTAACCACTCGGCCATCCTGGTGTGTATACCTCCGCTTGCCATCATCCTACCAAACAAGCTCAGTAATCCGCAGCTATAAAGTTTTTAAACCTCTGTTCATGATTTCAATAACTATCTTAACGGCTTTATCGACGAAACGCTATTGTCAGGACCTGTTCAGGACTTGTTCTTCACGCCTATCACTCATGCTAACGCTGTGTTTGCAGCTAGCAGCTAACATACCTAACAGGCACACTTGAACAAACTTGCTTATATCATGCTCCGTCGTGGATAAGAACACAACTTTGACATAAATAATCACGAGGAGAATGTACAAGATGTGTATAAGCGTACCAAAATCATTAAAGGCCAGTTTGTTGGCAGGCGAACCCCACGTCAGCGTATCACCAACACATTTACTACTAGCAAAAAGCTAAGAACATTAGCATGTGCTAACTAATCACGTAACTGGATTGGAACGCGACACAAAATAGTAATTACATTGTAAATTACCGTTGGATGATAAGATATTTAATACAAGACACTGCGACCAAATCAAAATATTAAGAACACAGACGGAAACCTTCGGAGTTTGTACGGAGTCATGCAGGTAGTCTACAGTGATCTGAAAGCAGATCAGTGGCTATTAATGGGTGTTTTGTCTTCTCGTCTGAAGAGGGCAGTGAAACTGGCTAAAAAAAGATGCTTGATAATAAATGTCTTTGTGTAGCTCTAACCTATAAAACTATTGTTTCAATATTAGTTAATGTCAAATCAAAAGGAAAAGGAAAACTTCAGCTCAGCGTCTGCTGACAAATTGGGCTTCTTGTAGGAATCATAATCTCATTGATAACAATCGGCTTCAACTCTCCTATTTTATACTCTTATACTAAAATAGCTCTGACAAACACCTGTCCCTTCTATTGTCTATTGTCTATTAGGTCATTATAGCTCGTCTGATTCACAAAGAGGAATCTGGAGGAGCTTGTTCGTTAGCTTTGGCTGTTTAGGAAGTGAATGTCATCTTTAACTCTCATAGAACGTAACCTGACTTTACAGAATATCTCTCTACACTCTGTCTCCAACCATCTGAACCTAAATAGATGTTTTGACCGAAGAATGCAAACACTTAACTATTACTTTCTCACATCAGTGTTTATTTAATGTCTGTACACTGAAGCACAACTACAATGACGTCCCTTTGACCCCCCTGACAGACTTCTGATTCTTCTGCCTTGTTGAAATGACAGTAAGTTCCACATTAGTATTTAACTGTTTATTGCACTTGTTTATTATTTTGCTCTTGGAGATGATATTCACATAGCGATTATGTACAAAGGTTATTCCAAAGAAACATTTCATTCACCCTAACTTCAATTATTCAAATCTTCTTTCATACCAAGCGCTTTCAGTCACTCATGATTTCACATCTCTGACAAAGACAAATAATTGATATTTACTACATCAACATTATTCTGGGTCTCAATATACTGCCTAAAATATAAAGTGCTAAAATGAAAATATATTCAATATGTTAAAACCTTCTCCCATCAGCTGACACCCATTTGATTTGATTTAGCTTCAAGCATGTTTCATACATTTTTTTTTGTAGTCCATATATTTTAACGTGCATGGATACATTTTTATTTCTATTAATCACCCATCAAATTGAATCAAAACAAGTCCTAAAATGTTTGGTTGTGTGCCCAACAGGGTAGACAAGGGCAGCATTGCCGAAAAGGATTCTTTCTCTTGTACTGTAGGGCCCTTTTTATGTTAACGTTGATGTTTTCAACATATTGCTCAGTTCTACATACATTAAACTCAATGTTATTGAGCATGGGTCCCTGCTCCTCCACCAGCATGGCCAGTTGAAGGAACAGTTCATGGATGTCCTTCATCCGGGCCTCTAGTTCCACCAGCTCTTTATGTCTGCCTTTAATCTCACACATCGCCCAGCGGGATGTCTGTCCACCTGCACTCCGCAGGCTGTCGGACAGCTCACCCCAGCCCTCGCCCCCTTTGTCTACCAGCACATCCAGTTGCCCATCCGTGATTTTAGTCCCCATTATCGAACTCTGCCTCTGGATTCGCACTCGACAAATCTTTTTCTTCATGTCCTCCGCCTGGTTGTAGTCATTCATGGCAGCATGGAAGGCAGAGGTGAGGTTGTCATACTGAACACGGGCAATGCGGCTAACAGCAATGTTGGGACCTTCCTTTTCCTCCAGGCGTTTGCTCTCCTCACCCAGAGCCTTAAGGCGGTTGTAGACAGCCTCCCCATGTTGCTGGATCCTTCTGGCGATACGGTCAAAGTCCTTTCTGACTAGGGTGATTTTGCCGACAGCCGTGGCCAATTGCTCATTATGCACGTTCAAGCGCTCCACGTCTAAGTTCATCATGGAGATCTCCTTGCCTATGGAGTTGGCTTCCTTTAGAATGCAGTCCATTTCTGAGTTATCAAATATTACTGCCTCTTGGGGCAGTGTCACCTCGTCTTCGTCATAGTCCGGGTCGTAGTCCTCCTGCACCTCACTAATAGTCTGCAGCCTTTCCAGCATGTCCCGCATTCTACCTGAAAGATATAAGATGTTGATTATTGTGCTCATCAAAATAGACAGAATGGGAAATGTTAGATTAAACATTAAGTATTATGGTGACACACCTGGAAATTTTGCCCTACTTGGGCTTTAACAAACTTTGTTTTAACAAATTGATTGTTAAATTCTTCAGGGAATCGCCAACAACCACTACAAAAGCGGAGATACAAAGTTGTGCACTAGCTTTTGTGATGAACAGCAGCGGGAGCAGCTACAGCTCAGTGGCTCTTTGGAATGTCTTCATTTAGACCAGGAACAAGGAAGAGGCATGTCATTTAAAAATATTTTCTTTCAAAGTGTGCTTACAGTAAGAGATCAGTGTTATGCATCTAATCATCGTACTTTCCCAGTAATGGATTGTCAACCTAAAGCTGCATACAACTTCCTGCTGCTGATTCTCACACTCAGTAAATTAATTTCCTCACAGCATACAGATGAACGAGCTGGTACATTTTGATGATAAAATGAATGTACTTTATAATTCTGAACTGCAAAATAAAGCACTAATTAAGTAGACAGGGGTTCCATTCATTATCCACTTGTCTCAACATGCCACAGCTGCAAATATGACCCAAGATAATTAAATACAATTAAAACGTCATATTACTTACCTGTTGTGACTGGCTTTCACTATATCAGAAACAAAGTAAATCCCTTCAGTGTGTCTCACTCTGATCTATTTCATCCAGGCAACTTGAGAGAACATATTGTATTTCTGCTGAAGGAAGTCGCCTCTCCACTTCATACGGTGTGACTGTCGCCCCTCCCCAGGTGTCACACAGGGACCTGCCCACTCCAACATACAATACTTCCTTGAAGGAAGATGCATAGTTTGGGCATATTTGAGTTCTCTTCAGGAAGCAAAAGACTGCTTCATTTAAGTATAATCTATTTTTCGAATCAATCCTCGACAAGCGTCAAGAGATTTATTTTGAAATATCTGAGGATTTAGTCTTAATTAGGTGACAGTGCACTGCACTGATTGGAGAACAAGCTGCCATGTTATTTTAGACTGATGGCACCTGTGTGTGTGTGTGCATGTCATGCGGGCAATGTGGGAGGGGCAGGTCTGGATCATTCAATGGTCGCAGCGCTTGACGGAGAACCCTCAGTCTCATAGGTGGTATTTCCATTTTCATCGGGGGCCAAAGATTTATTGTATAGTATCCAGTGATTTCAAATGAGAAAGTGTGTTGGTGTGTGCGCAAAGCTTAATCTGAGCAGGTTTTAAATGTAGGTATGTTTAGAAAAGGACAGATCCACAATCACTTGAAATTATCTTATAGTTTAATTATTTATGTTATATACAGTACACCACATAAGAAAAGCAGAATACAGAAAAGTATCATACAAAGTTATAAAATAACAGCACTTGATTCCTGCATAATTCATTTTGAGGAAAAAATCTCAGTAAAACTGTACTACATACAGAAATGAACAGAGGATTTTCAAAGTGTTTCACAAATTGGGGCTGATAAAGAACAACCTGTTGAGATCCACCCCGAAATTTGATCATTTATACACGTGAAAAGACACTCAACATCTCCAGTTTAATCAACACAAAAACACTTTCATTCAGACTCCTGTTAACTATGAATGACGACCATTAGTGCCTCTGCATTGACATGAACACAGAAATGATTTTATTTAGTCACGTGGTCAAATGAAGTACAGAATTCTTTGTTTTTTATTTAGTAAGCAATTAATCAAAGATATTAGGTTTTACAATGAGATCAATTGGAGCGGGGTTGTTTGGCTGTCTGGCACAGACCCATATCTCTATCTTTGAACTAACATTTGTATGGGAATATTTGTGACAGTGGTTGCGTGGGTGTTTCGGTAAATCCCGACCATGTGGACAAAGAGCAGGCAGACATTTGGTTGCATATATCCAATTATTATTTGTTCCAGGAATGCAGCACGGCTAAGCCCCGGGAGAATCTGGTTGTGGTTTGGAATACCTGTCCCAAACCAAACATTAAAAACATCAATTAAATACTTGAATAGAAATTGAGAATATATTCCCCAGCATTTTTGTTTCTGGACCAAGGCAAAGCTTTATTTAACTTCCTGGAAAAATGTGAATAGCTCTTTGAGACATGTTGTCTATGACTCTTTGATAAATGACACATTCTAAAAAAATGTTTAGTGTCATTGGGACTTTTTCTCTTTCAGAACTCCATATCCTGCTGTACCTCAAACCTGTTTTTCTACCTGTTATCGACAGTCATTAGTTGCAGCAAGGAAAACAACCGCAAAACATCCTTTTAAACGGGTTGTTCTTGTCATGACGCTTGGCCTTGCTAAGTTTGACAAGGGCCTCCTGTGTGTATTCACCAGATTTCTGAACATTGGTTTGGATGGTGGTCACCATGGAGCCCTGCTCCTCCACCAGCATGGCGACGTCCAGGAAAATCTCACTGATTCCTGAGATACGGGTCTCCAGGTCCACCAGTTCTTTGTGACGTTTCTCGATCTGGGTCAAAGCTGAACGAGCCGTTTTACCCTCGGCAACGACATTGTCAGTAAAGATGTTCCACTGACCGGTCTCTATCATCTCCTCCACCTCCTCACCTGTCACCTCACGCCCTACTATCTCCATCTGCCTCTGGATCTGCGCTTTACAGTTGCCCCGATGGCTCATCTCAGTCTCATTATACTCACAAATGGCATCACGGAAACCATTGCTCAAGCAAGCATACTGGGTTCTGGCAATGCGTGCGGTGGAAGAATTTTCGCCATGTATTTCTTCCAGCTGGTGGGCCAAGCTATCCATGTCCTTCAGACGTTTCAACACACCCTCAGCCCGAGACTTTATATCGGCACCGATAGCGTTAGAGTCTCTTTTGATCGTGCTCATGGTGGTGACACCCTGGAGCATGCGAGAGTTCTGCTCTCTAAGCCGTTTAACCTCGAGACGAATGAGTTGG
This sequence comes from Macroramphosus scolopax, assembly GCA_901007825.1. Taxonomy (NCBI): domain Eukaryota; kingdom Metazoa; phylum Chordata; class Actinopteri; order Syngnathiformes; family Centriscidae; genus Macroramphosus; species Macroramphosus scolopax. Next base: position 7,910 of record CAAKHC010007292.1, read on the forward strand.
ATCTCTCTGTGAATGTCTTGTGACTGGGCGAAGATCTCTGCCAGGTCGGGGCTGTTGTCAAACACAACCGCCTCATGGGGCAATTCCTCCTCCAGGTCCACATTGCTGAAAGAGTCTGTCAAAGTGGACTCTGCATACTCCATGGGCTCCACATTGCTGCTGGACAATTCCTGCATGTGGCTCAGTCTGTCCCTCATGGTTGGGCTGGAGAACAGAGAGGACACAGATGTTAAGATGATATTTTTTTTGTATCTGCTTGTCTACAACACATCAGTAAAATGGATCAGTAAAATAGGCTGAATTGAAAAGAAACAATTTGATGTACTCGCAGCACACTCTGAACTGACCTGTTTTAGCCACAGAGAGTTTAATACAACAAAAAGTCAATAGATGAAGTGTTTCACACACCCATGACTGTTAAAAAAAACTTTTCCTTCTTCCTTTGGATTTAACCTAACCAGCACTGGCCTAACAGGTTCTCCAGATAATAGTTAAAAGGCGTTGCGCCCCACCAAACGAGTTTCTTTAACTTGTGATCTGTTTGACGTCGACATCCAGACATTGCGACTACTAGTCTAAAAGGAACATCACATTCAGCAGATATCGCCAATTACACGAGATCAATTTAATCATTACAAGACAGTAAAACAGCTTAACCATTGGTTCCCAAATATCAGGGACTGCTAGCAGAAAGTCGCTGTCTTGCCTATCCCCTTCACTGGGGAGTTATTTTTTTTGTGTGATCACTACATTCCTTATTCAAATACTTACAATAAAGCCTGATGACATATTAGTGACATTAATAGATACAGACATCAAATGTACTTGAGCATCCTGTGCCATCAGGTTAGAAACCCTAAAACCTTTACTTTAGGAATTATCAAGGTTATCTTCACTGCAACTGCTCAGTGTCATGTCCAAAATATTTTCAAAGTAATTTCCGGCTGCATGTAGTTGACACTTTTATTGAATGTGTTAATTGGTCAATGAATGGCATGCAACATGAAAGATTTGTCGATTTTACATATTCTACGCAATTAAATAGAGAGCTCAAAGTTCGCACACTGGTCTTTTGTTTTGTCCTCTGAGTAGCTAAAACCACCAAATCTCGAGGTAAACTACAAACCCCTAAAAACACTGTTTGGTAATTTTTTTTTATTTTCAGCAGTTAGATGGAGCACAGTTTCCGATTTTCACACAGTAGTACGCAATTAAGTAGAAGCTCCTTACCTGTTTTGCTCCGATCTCAACAGAAATCAAACTTTTTTTTTGCTTTAATGTGAGGTGGACGTGGTGTCGCGTCGCAGCACCATTCTTCCGTTTTGAAGTTACCTGCTCCGGGCTGTGAGGAGGATCTAAGGGCCCCACATGCCTAACGCGGCTGTCTATAGAGCTAAAACTGGTATTCAGCTTTGGACTTGTTAGGATGACAGATTGCGCCACGCCATGCGACAGTAATGATGTGACTCAGGAATGAAGCCCGGTCGGTTTGGCCTGTGCAGTATCGCTGCATCTCAGGAGCGTCATGAGGTGAGGAGAAGGTGTGCAGCCGCAGTTTAGGAACCAACTGAGTGCCAATGTAAAAGTCAAGGACTGTGTCAGGTCAAATGAAGCAGAATCATTGAAAATGTATATGGAAGCCCTGAACGTTCATCGTGGGGTCTGTCAAACTTATCTGTCGCTGAATATTGTCAAGCGATGACAGTCGCTGTTTTAAAGGTTTATTTGTGAGATTGGTTGGCACAGATACCTTGCGATCCTTGAGTCGACAGCCAGTGATGCGCTGACTTCATTACTTTACAAGCCACGCCCACATGACGTCACACGTGTGCGTGTCTGTGTGCCAGATATTCCTCATGTTGAGGGGACATTAATCTGTGTACTATGTGGGGATTGTTCTCCCAACAAGTTGCCATGACATAAATCATACATTTAGGATAAGAGAATACTTTATTTTTTATCAAGGTTATGGTAAAGTGAAGGTTAGATTTATTTGGTTCAGTCTTCAGGAAATTAATGTATGTCAAACTGTTTGACCAAATATTGGAACCCCCAGAGGTTAAATAGCTGTTTGAGGCAATGCCATGGCCATGGAGTTAACATTAAGTGGTCCTATTCCGCCCACCCCTAAACACCCCAAAAAGACAGGGGTTGACATTTCATAATTTTTATTTCTTCGAGTAAGGCATAAACGTATATTGCTCCATACAGGTTTTCCGTTGCATTTTAATTATTTCATTAACAATATCATGATAGTTGAATACACCTGGGAGCACCACGCTGGGTTTATATTTCATCATTTTTCCTGGAAACGTTGCGATAATAGCTGATGGTTGAATGCTTGGCATTTCGAGCATATTTGACTATTGCTGGAGGGTGAGACCCGTCAATATAATTACAACTAATATAAATACAACCTGGTTTCTGGCTTTAGCGTTACAGTTAGAATTAGGTTTTGTTAGGCATCTCGTTGTGATGGTTAAGGTGAGGCTAGATGTGCATTATGTCACATACTCCATGAGTACACTAATGTTAAGAGTGAGATTTTAGGCACTCTCTTTCAACATTCCTCCAGATAATGGTCATTCCTTAAACTTTCATGCATCAATGTGATACTGAGGAGGTACCCGGGTTGTAAAATCGTTATCTTTCTATGTCAATATATCATGTGGACGCGCATGCTCGTAACCACGAGATTTCTCCTTTTTGTAGGGATGCCGCTTTCATGACTTCCTCGGATTGACCACGGACACACTTATCATTGTCAAAATAATAATGAATGAGAATAACAGTAGGTTTGCGAGACGAAAAGATCAAGGGATCTTTGAAAGAGTCAAATAACACTGCCCTAGTAGTATAATGAGTGTGGAAGTATGTAATTGTGTCTAAAATAATGTCCAGTTTTGCTTAACAATCAGTTACAATACTTATTATAGGTCCCAGCAAGGACGCTGTCCCACATTGGCTTCCTTGTGCTGTCGTAAATCTACGCCTTTCTCTGTGGGAGTTGCCCAAAAACTGTAGGATGAATCCCTACATCGGGGTTGTTTACGTGTACCACCCCAGGAAGTCAAATTTCCGACGGTGCCTGAAGACATCGTACCTCCATCAGGACCCTGCTACAATTGAACTTTCTTTCTGTTCTTCTCGGGAGTTTGGATTCCTCGCGGTCTTCCGCCACAGAAACACATTTATAAACGACGAATATAAGACTACAAGAAGCCATGAAGTTGTCAATAGTTCGCAGTGCCTGTGGTAGCCTTCGGATGCATCATGCCCGCCATGGAAGCAGTATCCGCGCGTTGTCGCGGAGATCCCTGCCGGTGTGTCTTGCTAATAGCCGGTTGAGCGTCCGAGCATCGAGCGCTACAGCTAGCAGTGGTACCAGCGCGAAATTAGCCGTCAACTGTGAGAAACAGTCTCAGAAAGAATGTGGGATTGAGTTCGACAGCTCTTTGAGGTAAGGAGGAAACGTGAAACACGTAAAACCAAATGTGGTCACGCACGACATCAATTGCGTCATTTTTAAGCGCAAAAACTACGCAGCTCAGTGGTATTTTTCTTCATATCTGAAATAAAAGGTGGTGTTTGGCATTTGGCTAACAGCCAGTTATACACGTGTGTGTCCCTCCGATGTTATCAGAGGGACGCCGGCCGGCAAGCTGATGTAACTTTGCTCGTTTCTTACCAAACACACGATATTGAAGTATCAACAGAATTAAAAGGAATGAAGCGGAACCCTCATGTCACTGGGGTTCACTGGTTTAAAGCTCTGATCACTGATAAGTAACATCTCCAACACCAGTGTGTGTGGAAACAAGTAAATACGCATACAATAGCCTGGGAGATGATAGATGATGTGTGGAGATGATAGCACGTAATAGTGTAGACTACTGGGCCAAATGTTGTACATATCTTGCCCTTTTCTTCTGCTTGTCAGCCCAAAACTGCTACTTTCATTTGGCAAAACGTAATTTAAATACATGGCTTTACTTTGGCTGAATTTGGGCATAATGTTGCAGCCCTTTCCTAAATGTGTTTCTAATCTGTAACACACTAATCTCCTCCAGTCGTGAAGTAGTATTCTGCTGACGTAGTGGCTCAAACTCTTCTATATCAAACTGATATTATGGCTTACATTATGGGCTAGTTATATAACAGCCATCTGTCTCCCTGGTCTCCAAATATCTGCACTGTCCATTGGAAAAATAAGGGTTCACCATTAGTTAGAAGTCTGTTTTCCATAAATCTAAGAATTGTAGATCCATGACCTAATGTGTATGTATCCAGGATTGTTTTGCATAAATATATTTTGAAGCCATGTGTGACTATTGAGGGGTAAATCACTGAATGAGGATTGCTTTATTTCTCCTTTTATAGCGAAGTGGTTCAGAGCACCAAGGAGGCAATGGTGGCTCTGCAGAGACGAAATCCAGCAATCCAACCTCTGCTAGCCATTATACAGGTATTGTAAGCAAAACACATGTACTGTGTGGTATTATAGTTGCTAATGTAGAACGCAGGACTAGGTAGAGACGTATAACATATTTTTCTAGGTTACAAAGTCCTTGCACATTGTCTTTGAAATGCTGTCTTATTGTCGAGAAATAAACAATCTAATGCTGGCTTTTACACAATGAAACTGTACCGTTGCATGTTGCAAATTGTATAAAATATATTTTAATGCAATTTGCCAGATCCACAAATCAATTACATCGCTAAAAATAATAAAAGTCTTATGTAGCTTTTTGCCAAGCGTCCAAGAGACATCTCATGTCTATTTTGGTAATAGGCCATGTTGTTGAGTTGAAATGATACTGCATCAACAACTTCATCGTCTGGCACATTATTAGTGTTCTAAGTCTGTGTGTAGAGCCAGTCTAAAGCCAGTAAGCCAATTAGCTACAGAAGAGCTGTGATACGAGCAGCTTTGCATTGATTATTAAGTTAAGTCTTTAAACAACTGAAGCCATCTAATTAGTCTGTATTACAAGTTGTGTCTGCTTTCTTTCAAAGGCTGGTGAAGATGACAGCTTGTTGGAGATCAACAAAAAAATAGCAGGAAAGGTAAATAATTTCATTCCTGCACAGTTGTTTTTTTCTCTCTAAACTATGCAAAGATTCCAGATGTTTATTGTCCTCTTACGTGTGTCCACAGATTGGCCTAAACATTACTCAGATTTGTCTTGCAAAGGATTTCAGTGAAGATGAAGTAAGTTAAACTTCCCAATGCTGTGCCTGTGGATCTGTCCAGGCAAACACTTCCTGCCCCTCCTCATGTGTAGCAAGTCAGTGCATGCTTCCAGCTATTTCATTGTTCACCATGTGACCAGGGTGATATGATGTGTTAAGCTAATCCCAAACTAACTTCTTTTCATTAGAACATTGCTTCACTGTATGTTGCTATTTATTCAATCAGATGTGACTAGTCTTCGACATCCCAATTGATTTAGTCACTCCCGAGGTTCTCATGTGTTTATATTTAGGAGCCTCTCTTCGCCCAGCTGGACGATGCATACAGATGCACTCAGATAGAAGAATCTTATTTACATTACAATCCCTGTCGTTTGCTGCTCTACTCTAACACACCTTTCCTCTTTTATTTTCAACCCTCCTCCCCCCCTTTCTCCCTGATCAATATCTTTATTTTGCTAGTCAGTAGCTGTGTTAAACCAGTTAGATTTTCACAACGTCTGCAACCATGGCTTGTAGATGTTGCTACACATTATTTTAAGAAGTTTTTGACTCTGTGTGTGTGCATTTGTTTTGTCCTTGTTTTTGCGAGTAGATTGTGGAGGAGCTGTTGAAGATGAATGAGGACCCCAGGGTGCATGGGGTCTACCTCCACCTTCCCCCTGCTTCCCTCACTAGTCGAGTTCTCAACACTCTCAAACCTGAGAAGGACATAGACGGGTAAAGACCTTCAGACTTACTCGCGTTGGGTTAGATATGTGATTGATACGGCAGAGATTTGTGTTCTCCTATAAAAAGAAGAGTTCATTACCTCAATGTTTTTAACTTTACGATTATTTTTTTCCTCTTCATATGAATGTCCACCAAAATGGCTTCTCCTGCCTTAGAAGAGTGCATTTTGTGGTGCGTGGTTTTCTGACCCAGCAGAAATAAATGCCTTTTCTCACGCGGTGTCTCAGATTGGGTCCAAATCAGAAAAAGCTGCACAGAATTAAGAATGACCAAATGTCAAGTTTGTGCTTTCAGCATTCACGTGAATTAGAAAATTAGCGAGGCACCCTTCTTAATCTTCACAAATTGAATAAAACCGGTTCAGTTGAGGACAAATTGTTCAAAAAAATTCCTACAAATTAGTTGAAATTGTCCTAAAAAACACTGAGATATAAAATACAGTGATTTTAATCCACTGTAACAGTGTTCGTTTTGTTTAGACGCTCGATGAAAAAATCTTGTTTATCAGTTATAATTCAAATGGGAATTATAGACCTCTTCAACCATGAAGATTACTACACCACCCTATTTACTCTACTTATAATACCACTTTATATGCCCGTATGTCAGCATTCATCCCGATAGTAAGGAGGACGAACACAAGAGCGTGCCTTTATGCTCTTTAATAAAGTACCACAAGCCGGACGTTTGTGAAATCCAGCCCAGAATGCTTCACATAAAAATCTCGTGGTGATGGCAAGGCTCCATTAAATGATATTTTTCTTCTCTCTTTTGCTCAGAACTGAGGTCAGGCAATTGTTGTTCAATCAAGCATGAATAGGATTTAGTTTTTTCTGTCAACTCATCCAGATAATTACAGAAGTTACCACGTAATTCTTTGATTAGTAACAGTAGTGTGATTACTGAAATTAGAAACCTGTTACATTACTGTGATACAAATGTGATTAAAGCAGTGTATTCATTTGTAACGTGTGATGTGTTTGTACTGTGTTTAAAATTATTAACAAATGTCGATGCATGATCATTTTTGTCTTTCAATAGCATATCATATTTTAATATGGGCCGTCTGGTACAAGGAGATCGAAACAAGGGCTTTGTGCCGCCTGTAGCCAGCGCTGTTGTTGATCTGCTGCAGAAACACGGTGAGTCTCTCATGAGATTAATCTGCTCTGAGCTCAGTACTCCCCGAGTATTGTAGTTTCTACTGTGATTTATGAAAATTATAAAACATATGAAAAGCAAATAACCTGTCATCTTTGATGTGTAGCTGCCCCAGTACTCACAATAGCCTCTGAAGTGACTTTTTTCAAAGACATTAGAAGTTTTAGCCCAGTAGAAAATAGCAGAGACTCCGCTGACTCAGCAGTCTACCTACAATTTGAGACACAGTCAGGGTGTTCAGAGGGTTGGGGTCAGCTGTACATGGGGTCATGTCATGGGTATTCTCAGCATCCCTCATACAGCTATTAGCGATTTTATACCTCATGCAACTTTCCACAATGCAAGCTGTCTTGAAAGTTGTGTATGTTTGACCAGTCTCAACAGTGTCCAATCTAAAATCTATTGACATTAGCTTTGGAAATATCTTGTCAGTAATCAAGCTCATATTTATACAAGACCTCATTCAGGGTGCAGTGTTGTTCCAGATTGTCATTATTTCAACACAGACCATAAAGGCTTAATGGAATGAACTGTAACTGGTTTGTAGACCACATGGAGTCTGACACTTACATGCTCATGCATGTAGACACTCGGACTATGTAAGTTTTATTGTTGACTGAAAACTTTTGTAACAGATGCTCCTTTGGAGGGAAAAACGGTGTTGCTGATTGGAGCTGAAGGACCCCTTGGGGTGGCCCTGCAGTCCCTGATAGAGAGAAGTGGCATGGCGGCTCTTAAGAGTGATTGGAGCTTCAAGAGCCTACAGAGCCAGGTGTGTGTGTGTGTGTGTTTCAGACTGTAGGCAGGATGGTGGAGTTTTAGTGTCTGGCCACATGGAGTCAGTCTCATGTTACTTCCTTATTTCTCAGATGCTGCAGGCTGATGCTGTGGTCCTACTGGGTGCAGGGAATGTCGATGTTCCTCCCACCTGGGTGAGGCCAGGGGCTGCTGTCATCCGCTGTGGGCCGTTACTGGACACAGGTATTGTGGAACATTGGAATATTCAACATAACAGCGTTTACACATGATCACTCTGAGATTTTCTTGACACTGGCTAAGCTACTGTTTTCCTTAACCTCCTAACCGTACAGTTCTTGTCTTAGATGAACGCACCTCTGAGACGTCTTCCATGTCCGGGTTGGCACAACTCACAGCAGCTTACAGGATCCAGGTGTGACATTTCTTTTCCACTACTCACTGCTCCTGTTTGTCTTACCGGTTCTCAGTATATTCTACCTTTTGCAGTTCTTTCTTGTTTTCACCGTCACTCCTTTTTGTATATCAGAATGTGGTGCATAGTAGCAGTCGGTGGCTCCAGGAGCAGCAGTATCAACCCTGGCGGCTGCGCGGCCTCAAGCTGCAGCCGCTGACACCTGTACCAAGGTAAACAAGCAGTTGTGTCCAACTAATAATGCTATGTAATGGATCTGTTTTAAACAATGAGAAGTTAAGCTAAGCCCACATGTGCGCACAGGAGTCTTCTACTTGGGTCATGCTAATTCAAGTCGGATGAGCATGTGTTGTCGGATAAGAAACCTCTCCCATGTTTGATGCTTTTGAAGGTAAATGTATTTAAAAAGATGTGTTGTTTTCTTTACTTTTGTCAGTGACATAGAGATTTCCAGAGCCCAGACGCCGAAGCCAGTGGACCAGCTGGCTGAGGAGATCGGTTTGCTGCCAGAGGAGCTTGAAGCTTATGGTAGGAGCAAAGCTAAGGTCCGCCTCTCCCTGTTGGACCGCCTCCATTCACAGCCTGATGGGAAATATGTTCTGGTTGCTGGGTGAGTTTTACTTTTGAATCTTTGATTATTTGTGTCTCACTGCTCCCTAGTGCTGGAGTTTGTGATGCAATTGAAGTGAATCCTTAACAAGGAATATTGATAACTCTATCGCCCCTTCCTCACGACATTACCTGAATAAGATGAATTGGAAACCACCTACGGTTTACCATTAATAAAAGGTTCACAGTTCATGTGTATCAATTGCTTGGTTACAGACTAATAACATAAACACAAATATGTTGTCATGTCATTCATACACAAAAAGCTAAATGAAATCTTTCTGAATGTCTCTGGTTGCAGTATAACTCCCACCCCACTTGGTGAAGGTAAAAGCACAGTGACCATCGGCTTAGTCCAAGCTCTGTCTGCCCACCTGAAGCTCAACTCCTTCGCCTGTCTCCGCCAGCCGTCCCAGGGACCCACCTTCGGCGTTAAAGGTCAGCAGTGTGTGCCTGGTTCCTCATGCAGATCAAAATAAAATCAATTAACAATCCTTTTATCTTCTAAAATGCTATTATTGAAGAAAAACTTCATTCATTATTAATATAACATAACATAATATTTCTAAAGAGTTGTTTTCATGTTAGAAATTAAAGAAATAAATTCCCATTTTGGATTGAAACTCTTAATCAGTTTTGTTTCCTATTGAATACACAAAGTGGGATTAGGATTACACAACAGGCAGGCAAACCAAATCTGGGCAAGTAACTGTGTGATGAGCAATCCTTGTCAGCGTGAAGCTAGCATTTCATACCCTGCCACATTTTGTGTCGGGGTGGGGAGGTTCACTCAGAGTCCAGCACTCAGCACTCCTCCTTTGTGTGTCCCTGTCCCGTTGTCTACCTCTGACTGTGTTACCTCTTCTCTGGGTCTAGGGGGAGCTGCAGGAGGGGGATATGCCCAGGTCATTCCGATGGAGGAGGTAAGACACACAGACAGACTCTCAGTTCTCCCGAGCAGAACGAATGCTAGTATTATACAAACACAAAAAAAAAACGTGGAATAACATTGCCTGTGACTAAAGGCACTGACTGGAAAAGACTGGTGGGGAGGGTGAGAGGGAAGGAGACCGTTTTCAAAGCTCCAGACACACACCGTACAAAAACACAAGCTCCTTGTCTTAAACAAAAACATCAACTTCTCCCAGCTTATTTCTTCTACCCTTCTTCATCCTCACAGCATGACTGTGTTTTATACATACGTCTTGAGAGTAAAAGTTCAAAGTTTCGCTCCTTTTGATTGAGCAGCTCACATCATGCAGAGAGCATATGTATCATAATATTTCTAAAGACCTAGGTGACAAAGTCAAAACATATTTTTGTAAGACACATTAATCATGTGATACCCGACTTGTTGATCACAGCCTTGTTAACGACCGCGGTTGAGAAATGTATTCTCGCATGCAAACCCCGCAGGGGGACCCACATTAATCAAACGGTGTCCACTTCTCTTGGGTCTACTAATCACTTCACCTCACTTTCTCCCTCTCTGTTTGCTTCTCCGTCTTAACTTTCACCGACTTGCATTCCAGTTCAACCTCCATCTGACTGGTGACATTCATGCCATCACGGCTGCCAATAACCTCGTGGCAGCGGCCATCGATGCCAGGATGCTGCATGAGGGGACCCAATCAGATAAGGTGACCGAGTGATGCTGTCACACAGTAAAAACCTTGTTCTGATACCACTGATTCAGCTTTAATAAAAATGTGTCTCATTGGTGTGAGAAGGTGAATCATAAAATGTTCCTGTATGCTTAAGTTACTTTTTTAAATAAACATGTCTGCCATATTTTAATGTTAATATATCAATAAGTCATTTGCAGTATGTAAAGTTTGCCCCTCACTTACCTCTGCTAACATTCCTGTGGGATCAATAGATATTGACACAGAGCTAACTATAACATGATCCATCCAGAAAAGATCCTTCTCCTCCAAGGTGCATGTAAAAATACATTATGAGCATAAACACACATCAATCTAATAGTTTTGTCTTTACCTCCAAGGCCCTGTTCAGTAGACTCGTCCCTTCAGTCAATGGAGTCAGAAGATTTTCCCCCATACAGATTGCAAGACTGCACGTAAGTCTAAACACTGCGACAAGCCCCTGGGATTCCTCTGTAAATACATGCCTTTATCCACTAGGGGTCCTCAGTGAGCCTGTCTTCAGTTTTCCCCAATTATTGTCCACTTTGTCGTCCCCTACAAAATGATTGTTTGCATTGTGAAGGTCCTTATCTGTTTATATGACTATGAGTGGTACTATTTTATACGGCGTTAATCAAGTAAGTATTATTAGATGAAATGCATAAAGCAGTAGGAGGGTGAAATTGGAACTTAAGTGAACTCTGTGTTGTTCTTGTATATATATACTCTGGGATGAGTAGCTGAAAGGACTGTATGATACTTATTGATCTTCATCAATGAGATATAAAAATAACACCCAACCATCTCTTCTCTGTCTCTTTCTGATTCCAGCGGCTTGGCATCAATAAAACTGACCCTGCAACCCTCACGCCACAGGAAGTCAGCACTTTTGTTCGTCTTGACCTCGACCCTTCCAAGATCACCTGGCAGAGAGGTATAACACCGAAGACAGACAGTTTGTGTGTCTGAAACACACATCTCCTCTTGGCATTCCTTTGTTTTGACAAACATCCATTGATCTATAAAGTCATCCATGACTAAGCACCGGCACATGCAACCTTAAACTGAGTCAATTTGATCTCAAGCTGATCTCAAATTACATGTTTTTTTTTCTCTTTAATGGAAGTTGGCTGCGGTGAAACTTATTGCTTCATGTCAAAGTCGCACATGTTCTGTAGAAGCACACATCAGCAAACAGGATAATAAATGTGGGAATAACTAGCTCAGCGGTTGCTGTGTTGGTTTTAGGCTGTCAGTGAGAACTACCAGCCGGGTGCTGCTATGACTGATGTGGTATTTTCTCCAGCGGCTCCGGAGGGAATTCTCAACAGTCGGACCCTGGAGATTAAAAACAGATTGACCAACTAATGTTATGTGGGTGTGGCTGCATGGCTCTTGAAGAAATACATGTTTTTTTTACTTTTCCTTTCATTCCAATGGTGGTCTGCAGTCACATTTTTAACAACATCTCAGCCACAGAGTAACTTGTTCTTGCCACACTATCAGAGAATAGACAAAGTATTGAGTGAGTAAACTTTGATGTCCCATTATACCCCATGGCATAAGTGCTTAGTGTGTTAACACCTACTCAGAAGAAGAGATAAGGATCTCTACTTTTGTCAGTTGCAGGGGTTTTTGTGTGTTTAAGAGCGCGTCCGGGAGGTTTCGTATCCATTTATGTGTGCAAATTGATTTTCACAGCCTGTCAGCTCCAGGCTATGAAGGCATTAATCTTCAGTGTCAGAGGTATCAGACACTGAAGTTATATTCTATACGTGTTTGAGCTTAAGTGTCTGAGTAGATTTTATGTGCAATACGTAAAGTCTATCTTTTTTTGGCTTTGCTTTTCAGTGCTTGATACAAACGACCGTTTCCTGAGGAAGATCACGGTGGGACAGGCGAACACTGAAAAAGGACGGGTCAGAGAGGTACGAGAGCCGAAGTATAAACAAATGTATGTGTTGATATATGTTTTCATGAACCTCTCCGTTATTAGGATGACGAATTTTTGGGGCAGATCCAGGATTTTTTTGTTTCTCTTTGTTTTACATTGTGAGATAAGCGGAGATTTATCCTCTGAGTGCCCTTCCAGTTTACATTACGTGTTTCCGAGCCCCTTCCCCACACCTGAACCATCTCAACTCAAGGCCCTGACAACAGCCATTACCCAAAACTGAACCTAATCCTGATTCTTACCTTTTAATCCTGAAACCAAGCATCACCTCTCAAACCGCCACTCGAAGGTGTCTCATAGTTTACCGGTACGTCCTCACTCACTCACATGTCCTCACAATGGTTTAAGATGATCTCCGTATAAGTGCTCTCCCCTCAGTTACCCTCCTCTGTCCATAACCAAACCCAGAAGTACTTTTCCATACGTCTGTGGAAATGACAGCTAAAGGAAATTCTGTAAATAAACAGTTTCCCCTCAACGGGAAGCAAAACGGCCTAAGTGAAAGCAAATATTTTAAGAAGGAGAAAAATGAACCCCAAACACACGCACTTGGAACAGCCTCTGGACTAGTGCAGCATATGCTTACGTTTACCGCCATCAGTTGGTTCATTCCGTTTCCCTCGCGTTCCTCTGTCCTCCACCTTCCTCCTCTGCTGGATACACTATAGCCCCTGAGGGTATTAAAACTGGGAGTGGGAATAAAAATATGTCCCCCGGTGGACCTATGTGGTTTAAGTTATGTTATGTCTTTGTTTTTCTATACGCTTTCCTGTGTGTGTGGGTGGGTAGTCCTCACTCACTTATTCTCTTGGTGTTCTGGCTTTGCTATGGTGTATCTATCCCTCTGTCTGGAAGTCTCTACCAGTCGTCTTCCCACAATTACATTTCATCCTTAAGTGTTCTTGAGAGACAGTCCAGGATGAAACATTTCATTCATTCATTATCTGTTTTCATCCCAAACCTTCATCTGTACTGGGCGATCATATTGTTTTGCATCTTAGCTGCAAAAGTTCACAAGATTTCACACAACCATAAAATAACAGAATTGTTGTTTCATAGTTTGTAACTGTCCTCTTCTCCCACTTCAGACTGGGTTCGACATCGCAGTGGCCAGTGAGATCATGGCCATCCTCGCTCTGGCAGACAGCCTGGAGGACATGAAAAAAAGACTGGCGCGCATGGTGGTGGGGACCAGCCGCTCCGGAGAGCCTGTCACAGCAGAGGACCTGGTGTGTGTTACCCTGCGCGGTCTTTTGATTCAAGGAGTGCGAGAGCTTTAAGTCAGGACATTACCATTTACCATTTCACCCTTTTCCAGACAATCTCAGTCAGTTTATCATTCCTACATCTCAACATTTCTGCAGCGAAAGTATTCAGGTCCTCCCTAGCTCAGATTGATGAGTGAACTCTGGAGGTTCTTCTATCTATATGGTTATCAGACTGCATTTTTTTATTTTCAAACCAGTGATGTAGTGACTACAGATTAAACGTTTTCCAAACCAAAGAGAGTAAAGGGTTGTGTTAAACCCCCCCCTATTTTTTTTTTTTTTTTAAGAAAACACCTCTTTTAATCACCTCTCAGCAGATCCATCCAGCAGGGTCAGCTGGCTCTTGTTTCCCACAGAGGACTGGCTTGTGTTGTTTCAGTTGTAGAGGAGGCTCCCCTATAAAGTTACATTAGCCTGGATGCAAACACACCACCACACCTCTGGGCCGGCCCGGTACATGTGTATGACTGTAGGTGTACATCGAATGTGTGTGTTCATGTGTCAAGAGTGACGACAGGGCATATTTTGAGACGTCATTATTAACATGAATATCTGCTGTTGATGTTCGTCTTGATGACTTGTATTTATTTTCCAACCCTCACTCTCGTGTGTCTTTCTTCGTCCCTGTCAGGGCGTGAGTGGGGCGCTGGCGGTGTTAATGAAAGATGCCATAAAGCCCACGCTGATGCAAACCCTCGAGGTGAGTCATGCACATAAACACACTTAAATAATCTTCAATAATCTCCTCTCAGCTGAGTTTCCTCTGATGAATATCTTCTAGAAAGAAAGAGAGAGAGTGCTGCTCCGAGAGGTTTTTGATGGACCTTTTCCTCTACTGGCTCTTCATCTTAAAAACAGTATAACAGTGTTCGGAGGACAGGTAGAACACTGAGTTCAGACGCCATCTAATCCAGGTTCATAAAAATGAAGGATATAGTTTCATCTGGGTGTAACTTACACCATAACTCTACTGCTTTTTGCAATATCTGGCTTTCATTTTGCTGTTGAGATATTACCGTTAGATGAATGTGTGATCTGCCACATAAACAAGAGACGTCAACAAGTGGTTCCAAGCTGTCGCTGTGTCGGAGGAAAACACCCGACCCTCTAGGT
>CAAKHC010007292.1:24385-40318 GCA_901007825.1 Macroramphosus scolopax
AGATTTAAGGTGAAGGCAAACCCACTTTGAAATTCAGATGAATGTGAAAACAACCTGCTTGTGTCAAACGTCCAAAAACGAGTAAAGTGATACAGAGACACAGCATTTTTTAAAAAATACTGTCCTTGAAATACGTTTATCCCTCAACAGGAATGTTACATTACTTATCTGGTCATTCCTGTCTGGGCAGTGGGTTGTAGTGTGCTTCGTGTCCAAGGCGTCTGGTTTATCTTCGAGCGTCCACTTTCCCCCCCGACAGTCTGAAACTCTCCTCTGTGGGCCAGCAGAAGTCTGCACAAGCTTCGTTGTAGGATACTTTACATTTGTTTCTCTCTGTTGGTTTTGTGCAGAAAACCTCCATAGCATGTAAAATAAACAGATTGTGTGCCTTCGTGGTTATAGAGGGAGTGTCGTGTGCATGCACCAGAGATTTGATAACTCTCTGGGTTTTTCTTTTGGAGGAAGCGTTGCGGTCCTGTTTTGTGAAACTGTTTCCTGTGTGGTTTTCCTGTGATCCTGGTCGGGGAACTGGTATCGGGACCAGCCAGGCCTCGGAGCCCCATGTGAATTTTCCACCGAGAGTAGATGACCTTTGCCCTTTGTGGCCTCTTTGCTTGTGATGGTGTGTTTTAAATACAGATGTTGTTGGTGTGTGTGTTTGATCAAGCAGTGTAGTTTCAGATGGGGTAGAGGTTGGAGGAGTAGCATAGCACAAGAGGAAAAGTGATTGTTTTTGAACCCTCTCTTGTCTGCGTATCTATTATAGACTTCATGATGTGTGTTTTTCAAACTTCCTGTGTACGTGGAGTTTCACAGAACTGACTGGATACCTCTTTCCAGGGGAGAGGAAGGAGACCTTCCAGTACCAAGCCCAGTCTTTGACTTTAAGCCTTCAGGTTTCGGTTTTGTCTGAAAGTCTAGGAGCGGAACATCTGATTAGTTTACTGCTGCCCTTCAGCCAGTGCTGTGGAGATAATAAGAGATGCACCAGAGGAAACTGACATGATCCCCATCTTCCTGTTTTTCTTCATTTCTCTTCCTCGTCTTCATAATCCTCATGTCCACCAGCTTTCATTCATTTCCACTCTCATCACCCTCATGTGACCGGTTTACTCCCTTTATGTACGGATGTGGAAACAGTGAAGAGTGTTGACTGGGTCAAGTTAAAGTTCAGGACCTGCAGAGACACATGGAAATCCACGTAATGTTTGACGCGTGTTGAATTTCCTTTGGAATCCAGAACGACCCGGTCATTATAAGGATAACTAAAATGTGTTGTGGAACAAAAGTATCGATACCCGTTTTTTAGTTTAATCAACCTGGACAATAAGACCAGCGGCAGCATTCGTCAGAACCTTGTTCAACGTCTGATTTACTCCTCTGAGGGGCGGCTGTTTATGCAGACAGAGGGAGGGGAATGCAAACAAAAGCTTAGAAAACTCATGTAAGGCCTTCCAATCCTTCCTCTTCCCTCCCCTCCCACAGAATTCACAAGCAGCATAACAATGGGCTTTACCCCCAGTGTTCGTCTTGACCAGTTCTCCGAGTAATTTCCCTTTTTTTTTTTTTTAAGTCCGTCCCGAGAGGAGTAAAAGGATTGTAATGTTGGGAAGGAGACTTTTCCCTGGCAACCATATTCTTTGATGCCTTGCCTTGTGTGAAACAGATGCACGCCGGAAGAAAACACACACACACACACACACACACACCATTCTCATTAATTTGCAATCAAAGGCCCAGAAAAACAGATGAGATGGGAAGTGATGGGGCGTCGAATCAGTTCAATTGATTTCTATTAGTATTTTGGTCACGCTTTTTTTTTTTTTAACCAAATTATTGATCTTTACTCATGTTACAATAAAATTGATCAAATAAATAATGTAATTTTGCTGTTCAGAGGACCTGCCAGATACAGAAACTTACACTTGAAAGGCGTTTTATTGTGTGTGTGTCTTTGATCCTGAATCTAATCTGCAGTGGAGAGAAGCCTGGCACGCCGTCAGGCTGCCGTCGCCAGTCGGGAACCTCTCAACTTGTGCCTTCTGTTTAAGCAAACCCACCGCTACCCAAAGTGCATCCACACTTGAATGTTTTTCTTGGACGTTTGATTGAAAGATATCGCGTGAAAGGATTTGTTATTCCTAACTTGAACTTGGACGGGGGGGGACTCGCTGTGGGTTACACTGTTTTCTCAACTCCTTCATGTTTGTGTGCCTCTCTTAATTGTCGCAGGGTACACCAGTGTTTGTCCACGCCGGGCCCTTTGCCAACATCGCCCATGGCAACTCCTCTGTGCTCGCCGACAAGCTGGCTTTGAAGTTGGTCGGACGGGACGGCTTTGTGGGTAAGAGCACACGGTGTTTGCATACAGATCACATAACACTCAAAACCCAGACGACTGAACGATGTAGGAAAATCTAATATGGAGGAATTACGCTGCTCAGCAGGGTAGATTAACCTATAACTTAAACAAGATTAAACAATTTCCTCCAGTCATCATCTTCATTTTATGTTTCTTCTATTGCAACCTTTGGCCCACATTCCTCTCCTCTGGCTGCGTTGTACCTGCCTCTGCTTCACTAGAGAGCAGCTCAGGCATCCTGCTCCTGTGTAACTTTCTAGGAAACTGGTGGAAAGATTGCGTAAAAGGCACAGGAGAGAGGAAGGAAGTAGATTGATAATCTTAAGAGCTCCCGGAATGCTTTAGAGTAAATGACACTAATCCCTCGAATGTCAAAGCATACTTGAGTATTTCCATTTTTTTCTGTCCATCCATCTATCTCTTCTCTCTCTCTGTCCTCATCACGTGGGCTGCAGAAATATGTTTGGAATGCGAGTGTGTGTTTTGGTCAGGTGCATTAACGTACACGCCGATTCACTGTCCAGTTTATATTTGCATATCACAGGATTCTGTGCGTGAGCAGTAACAGTACAGTAACAACACCAACCGCCACATGTAATAGCCACAAGCTCTCAGCTGTTTGACGGGCACATGTGTCGGCAGCATGGGCGGAGGGTTGTGTTTCACAACACTGGAAGAGAGAAGCAGCATCACCTCTCCTCCTCCTCTGTTTTCCATCCGTCTGTGTCGTTCCCTCCCACCTCTGTTCGAGAGCACTGTGCCTTCTGATAAAAAACGATCAGCTATAAAACGCTCAGCATCATTGAATTTGTAAAAAAAATGTCAAGTGGTAATCGTATCAAACAAGCTGAGGCGAAAGCTGTCTCTGAAAAAGGATTACTTTAGGACAGTGCGCTTAAATATCCGTTTGACTGCTTCCTGCTAATTGCTTGTGCATTGCTAATAACGATCTTGGATTAATAATATCATTACAAGTCTATTGATGAATGGTCATATCATATCAATTTAGAATTTTGAATCCCTTTTTTGTCCATCCACCTCGTGATCCTGTGACGTGCGCTTAAACCGTAAAACACAGATTCTGGGAAAAAAACGAAACCAGATTTCATAGGTCTCAACCTTTCTGTATGATTGTTACTTGACTCCCAGGTATGCCAGGAACTCGACCTCCGTCCTTTTCCTCCCCCGACAGCTGGGATGTATGCAGCCCCCTCTCACTTCCTCTCCCTCCCTGCTTCTCCCATTTTCTTTATTTTTTTTACTGAAAAGAATTAATGACACGCCAGATTAAAGTTGGGGAAATAAATATTTTGGTACGACAAGTCATCTTGTACGATCACATTTTATTATCCCATTAAAAAGTACTGCTGTTTATGTGGCTCATTTTTGTAGTTTTGCCCTTCATCAGGTTACTTTTTTAGCTTTTATTTCATCTGTTTTTCTTCATTTAAGTAAAATTACGTAAAAACTACCAGGTAGATTTTCATGAGATTTGGTGGAGGAGTTTTGCATGGGCCAAGAATTAAAGACACATCTGTAAGTCTTAAATAGCTGTGACCTTTGCTTTAAGTATACAGGTCAGTATAATTCTGTCTGAAAGCTCCGCTCGTAGGGCAAACGAAGTACATGAACTCTTTATGAACCGTCTGAGGGATGTGGGGGTTGTAGATGAACAAACGCCTGGCAGTGCTTCATCATTCTCAGAATTATTGTGGGTTTTTCAAGTCATGTAGGAATCTGGACCTAAAATGGAAAAACTGCTCTTGGATGTGGCTGTTGGGGGATGACTTCCACGTTCAGGATGTGAGAGATTCCTGGATCGCGAACAGATAACTCCAAAATTTACCGTAAAATTTCCCCCCACCGCAAATCCTCCCTAAACTAGACCAACTAATCTTTAGGAGAGGTTGTCACTGAGATCTGCTGGTGCATTCGGCATGTGAAACACATCCAAACAGAAACTGATGTCCTGTTGATCTCACACAGTTAATTCACTTGAGTTGATTAGGTCCAATTTCCTTTTGATTCTATTTTCCGATATGCAAATTCACTTATAGCCCAGTTTGAATTCAAGTCATAAATCACTTTGAGTAGTCATTAAAAAAATGTTAAATAACACTGATTTTCAAAATCAATTAAGCTTTTTAGTCGTTAATCAAACAAAAACTTGTAGAGTGATTCCCTCATTTCCTTTCACTTTGTGACTGACCGTTGGTCGCTCACGGGCATTCAAGGCTCTGGTCGCCCTGGTAACCGTCTATCTGTCCCCATTGGTAGGTGCTTGAATGGCGCCCCTCACAGTTGACTCATTACACGCCCGCATTACGTCACCGGCGGTTGTTTCACGTGTCACTGCTCCGAGTCGCCGGACTTCATTGACATTCATCATCCTTGTTCGCCACATCGTGATTAGCATCTTCCCGTCTATAGCGGCTTAAAGTCAGCTGAATATCTCCTGATTGGGACTGTAGAATTGATTTAATCAGTAAATGAATACAATCGATTCCCATGGAATTATTCAGAAGTACACGATGGCTTCTTGTGGAAAAACTCTTTCAACAATAAGTACATGAGCGTGTTGACCCAGCCAACTTTTCAACCTCGTCTCTGGGTGTTTTTGTTGGCCTGGGTGCTGATACCAATGCCTTGCTCTCTTTTCACTCACAACAACACCAACCTCTGCTTCCCTGCTATCGCTCCTGACAGTTCAAGGTTGTTAAACAGCACGGGAAGTTGGCAAGTGTTTCCTCATGACGTCCTCCCGGCTCAACCTCCTGCTCGCTTGTTGCATTTACCGTTGTTACATAAAGAACTGGGCCCTACTCTCTCTTTCGGGGAGACAACACTGTTCATGGCAATGTCCACCGATCCAGTCAATCATATGCATTTACAGACATCCGATCGCAAGTGGTCACCCGAGACGTATGTTAATGCCGTGTGTGATCAGGGCCCAGTCAGATGTGCTCCAGTGAATTCCTCCTGTTGTTCTTGCGGAGTCGGGTGATTCATCTTTAAATCCATTCGTTTCCCTCCGAGTCACAGTAGGTTTATCCAGCACCATAAAAATCGACCGTGAATAATAAAATGAATCATGCTTATTGACGTGTGCGCATTTAATACACGGATCAAATCTGTGCACACACACACACACACACACACATGAACACAAGCACATGATCATATCACCTTCATTTAATCAGATTGTTCCTGACATGCTTCCTAGTTACATTTCATTATGCTTTCAATTTGATTAAATGTTAAGGGGGTTAGCTGTTTGGTCAGTTCGCTCTGCACACAGGCAGCCTTGCACAGAACATATGCATTGTACTTGACAGTGACTGACTTGGACTTTCATTCGGTTTGGGTTTACATGCGATCACACCAGGAGGTTGGTTCAACCGATCTAACCAAAATATATAATTAATTGAATTTGAAGCGCGATACTCAAACTGGACTTCATTGGAAGCAAACACTCACTGGTCGCTGGAGGCAGATGAAGGAAACGGCGTGTCGTGATACATTTCCTTTTAGTTTCAAGAAGTATAAACGCTACACGTCTGTATTACAGTCCTCGGGGTCCTGTGGCTGGTTCATGTTGTACTTTCATTACAATCAAACGGCACCAGAGTTTGCTTGGAAGCAGCCTGTTGAAGTTGTTTTTTGGGGTTTTATGTGAACGGTTATTTTTCCCTTCTGAGCTGCAGTAACCGAGTTCCCACCCGAGCAAAGAGACCGCATTAGATTGAGAAACAGAAACCTCTGTTGTTACTCTAAATTCAAGCGTTATAGTACCGTGGTGGCCCACACATGCCTGTAATCCCACACAAACACACTTGACAAGAAACAGGAAAGCTTATCTTACCAAGGCCGTCATTCCAGGTGGACTATTGGCTTTGCTTGGAGCTCGTCCAAGGGGCCTGTGTGTAAGGTCGTTGATACCAGAAGCCCTCTGTCTGTTTGAGAGCCCGCTGTGAACCGGTCACTCAATACTGCGCTCCTCTCTTATCCTCTCTTATAGATATCTGAGGGAACTCCAATGTGTAAATTAAGTCTTTTTGGACAGGCTTTCTCCTCCCAGTGCTGCTGATATCATTTTTGAATGCTGCAGCTTCCATCTTTTCTTGAAGAGTGCAAAGAGATCAAACATGCTTTCATTGTTTATATGATGATCAATATCTTAAGGTAGTGTCAATAAATCTCTGGTAGACACAGTAATACTCTGTATCTTTTGTGTTTTATGTGCTCTATTAAACATCCTTATCTGCTGCCTCACAGCGACCGAAGCTGGTTTCGGAGCCGACATCGGGATGGAGAAGTTCTTCAACATCAAATGCCGGGCTTCGGGGTTGAGGCCCAACGTGGTGGTGCTCGTGGCAACTGTCAGAGCGCTAAAGATGCATGGCGGAGGCCCAAATGTAAGTGACCACCACATTTTTCTCCTCTCTAATGCTCTCAGAATATTAAGATGCTGCCTCTGGCAGGTTGGCTCTTACATTCTGTTCATACATTCTTCCATGATTCAGGGGAATTAAATTAACAATGGGATGGATGTCATAAATAACCTCCACTAGCATGTGACCCTGCTGTATGCTCGACACCACAATAGCTGCTTATTGTAGACATGGAAAGACATGAAATGCTTGTTATGTCACTGAACGTTATTGTTCTGTTTGTCATTCTGCAGCAGAGCAAGGTTGAATGAAGGTCTTGATTAAATTAAACTAAATTCTTTTGTGCCGTATGACTCCTGTCATTTTGTAAGATAAACTGCTAACCCCCTTAACAGAACAGAAAAGGCCAACCAAGGCCAACATTAAGCACAGAAATGTCATTTAAGGACTACCCAGCATTTGTGAGAGCTCACAGCTCTTCTAGTTAAATTGTACTTGCACATGCTTGTGCGTAGCTTCATGAAGAGATTCGAACCTCGATGAACCTCAGTCGTACTGTACAATAAACACACCGCCTTTAAACCTGCTTTGCACGTCCCAAAGTTCCCCTGAAAGTCAAACTGTATTTGTTGCGTTTCCATGGTGATATAGAGGAACAAAAGGCAGCAGTTAATAATAACATATAAATGTGTCCAAACGAGATGGAAAATAAAATAATACGTCAATGACATCATTGGCAAGTACTGAGTCTATACATGTGTCTGAGTATAAATATTTCTTGTATCTGTTTTCAGGTATCTGCAGGCGCTCCTCTTCCCAGAGAGTACATTGATGAGGTACGAGTCAGAGATATATCAATTGATGCACGCACACACATGCACAAACACACAAATACATGCATTTGAGCAAATGTGATTACATTTAAGGTCAGGATGTTTTCAGGATAATGAAGCTGTTTGAGCTTCATTAGCCCTGGCAAGCCTCCAATTAGGAAACATTCATGTTTCCTAATTGTTGTTTTTGAGTGAACACATGACAGCCGAAACACACGCATGAATATGGTGGCAGCACAGCATCCTGTCGGGCGTCTTACAGTCCTGACCTCCTGTCAAGAGGTCATCTCATTTCATGCAGCGTAAGCATTGAGGCAACATCTCCATTTTTCGCTCCTTTGTGGATCCCATGTTTTATCTTCAGGACAAGTGTGTGTAGTACAGGACAGTCGATGTTTGAGAAATGAGACCTCCATTGACAGATTTGTGTGTGTTGCAATCCAGGAAGATTCAGGTCAACCTGTCTACTCTGGCCTCAAGCTATATTCTTGCAGACATTTGAGTCCAACATATGCATAGATACATCGCCCACTAACATGGTTAAGAGAACTCATTCGATTAACAGCACAAATAGAATCTTTGAATGGGGTTTCCGGTAACG
Source organism: Macroramphosus scolopax (assembly GCA_901007825.1). Lineage (NCBI taxonomy): Eukaryota > Metazoa > Chordata > Actinopteri > Syngnathiformes > Centriscidae > Macroramphosus > Macroramphosus scolopax. The sequence continues at coordinate 32,573 of CAAKHC010007292.1, forward strand.
AGGGCCGTCGCAGAGTGGAGGTGGGGTTCCTTTTTGGTGTGTGTGTGGATTTGTGTGCATCCGTCGGCACACCTCCGTATTTGGCTGGAATCGCTGGTCTGTCGGGGAGATTCAGCTGAGTAAATATGAAGCAGTATAAGTTAATTGTGAAGCCTGTAACGAGAACCAGAAGTACTTAGGAAAACAGAGCCAGGGAAATGAATTTATGAGACCTGTATGGCCCTTCTGCTCTGAGCCCGGGGCTACACACACACGCGCACACATGCACACGCACACGCACATACAAAGATTGTATTACTGCGGTGGGCGTAGCTGCACAATAAACCATCAAAAAAGATTAGCACATTGTTTTGCGAGTTGTGTATATACAGAAAATGTTTAATCAATACCGTGCACAGTAGGAAACTCCCCTCCGTCGTACTCTAGAGAAAACCGTACTACAATACTAAGCCAATATACTACTTTAGAGAAGAAGTAAACTGTCAAATATCATCAGTCTTTATGATCCCAAAGATTGTATCAAGTCATCGGTGTCGGACGTTTTCAGTATAGTGGAGACTTAAGTTGATTTACTTGCCACACACACACACACGTTTCCCTGGATCTTTAAATAAGCCGGTCTTGTTTTTGTTGTTGTTAGGGGACTGTACTCAATGTTCAGTTAGATCCATAAGCTGAGTCACACTTCCTGTTTGTCCTGATGGACAATATGCTCTTTGGCCGACAGCCATCCAGCCAACTGCCTTTACATTTCGGAGATGATTCATTCTGGGTCTTTTAAATTGAAATTGAATTTAAGTCGTGCACTATTAAAGACCAAGTTTTCTGTCCTCCTCCCAGAATCTCTCCCTGGTCACAGGTGGCTGCCAGAGCAATCTGAGGAAGCAGATCCAGATAGCACATCAGTTCGGGGTGCCGGTCGTGGTGGCACTCAATGTCTTCAAGTAAGATTCATTCACACACTCACAACAAAATAGCCTGACATAAGTCACCTCTCCTTCACCAGTGATGTTAATTACTGATACTCTTTTATGATGCTCACTAAGCCCTGCTAACAGTGCTCCTCTTGCTGATCCTTTAGGACAGACACACAGGCAGAGATCGACCTTGTGTGTCAAATTGCAAAAGAGTCCGGAGCCTCCGACGCTGTGCCCTGCCACCACTGGGCTCAGGGCGGGCGAGGGTCTTTAGAGCTGGCCCAGGCTGTGAAAGAAGCTTCCAGCTCACCCAGCAACTTCAAGTTCCTCTACGACATCGAGGTGAGAGCAGAGAGTAAACCTGTCTTAGATAAACTTTGATTCCTTCCTCTGTTATTTGTTGGTTGTACAACAGGCTGTTGTCAGTACCTCAAGAGCTCCTCCCTTTTCTCTTTTGGTTACTTTCTATTTGGATTAATTCGGATATCTTTGGGAGCTCAGCCAGAGAATCCTGAAGTAAAAACATCAGCTGGTTTGAGTTAGTACATCTGGGAAGTTGTGACTTCAATCAACTTATCCTGTTATGATATGTTGTGTACACCCATTTACAGTATGCCGATGCCCGCATACCAAGAGTCACACAATAGGACTAAAAGAGCGTTACAGTACTGATTAGATTTATCCAATTTTGCATCCAATTACTTAATTGGTGGGTAGGGGTCAGGAGGAAATGTATGGTGAACGTGGAAGCTCGAAAGATGTGTTGTTCAACAGACGGCATCAGAACAGGAAGTTGGTGAAACAGGGGCAGATGGAGTAGGTGGTGTCTGATGAACCTCATGAGGAGAGGGACGCTGCCTGTGAATTTCACATTCCAAACAATAGGGGGCAGCATATCAGCAAAAAGTTGCGGTGTCCACCCCTATTGTAAAAAAAAGAAAAAAAGAAATGCTAACATCCTTAGCATTAGCCAGAAGGTGCAAATCCCAACCTACACGTTGATTTACAATCCAATAAGCTCCTTCGGTCACAAACATCCTTTTCAACATGCCATTAGTCTGTCCCATTGCACAAGGAGAGCCTTGTTTTTTAATATGTAGAATTATCCAATTAAACAGATAGCATGTATACAGACAAGATCTACAGTATCTAGTAATTGTCAAACATTAAAAATGTGTGTGCAAGACAAGTGAGATGATTTAACAAGGATGTGTGCTCGCTAAATCTAATTTCCCTCATCATTCCCGTCTGCTGGAGTGCTCATCTGTTTTCCCGCTTGTCTCTGATATCTTTCCCGTAGATGCCAATAGTGGAGAAGATTAGAACAATAGCCCAAAAAGTGTACGGAGCTGATGACATTGAGCTGTCTCCAGAGGCCAGCACCAAGATAGATTACTACAATCAGCAGGTGAGATCACCGCCTCCGCAAAAACAACCGACTCACACATTCACATGCAACTTCTCTCTCAGTCTATCTGTCTGTCTGTCAGACACGCACTGACCATTGTGTTGTCTTTTTCCTTTTAAAAAGGGCTTTGGATCTTTGCCCATCTGCATGGCCAAAACCCACTTGTCCCTGTCCCACATGCCTGAAAAGAAGGGAGCACCGACCGGCTTCGTTTTGCCAATCAGAGACGTTCGTGCGAGCATCGGAGCCGGCTTCATCTACCCGCTCGTGGGAACGGTATGTGGTCTGAAAAAATTCCGGAAACGTACGATAATTAAACCTTAAATCTCTGTGTTATTAAAAGACGCTGTGTTAACAAAGCGGCACAGATACTGTTCAAACCTGTGTCTATATCAATAGATATAGACAACAACAGTTCAACAGTTCTTTCATAGACAAATATGGAGATTTGTTTCGTCTTTAAAACCTTAACTCTTAGCATTTGGCTGTGTTTAAATGTGTTTAAAGTCTGGGGGATCTGATTTCTCCCTGTTGTCTACGTCACTTAATCGAGTTTTCTAGTTCAACGACGTAGCGGAATCTTAATTTCCAGGACCTCCTGTCTTTGCAGCTCTGTGGTTGTTCCTGCAGGTGCTAAACACTCCTCTTCCCCATGAGTTCATTTCTATCCCGAACTATGTTCAACAGTCTTTGCAGGCCGTCCCCGGCTTTCCTTGACAACAGTATTATTGAGCCGGTTAGAGCTGGGCTGGGCTGGACGCAGCCTTTTGGTTGATAATGGGCTGAGCAGGAAGGAAGCAGGTCCCTGAGTATTTTTGTCTCCCACTGTTTCACCAGCGTGCCCTGAGGGCCGGCCTTTGATAGGCCGAGGTGGAGGTGTCAAACACCGGGCATGCTGGGAAGGGGTGGCAGTATCTTAATGTGCCGTCTGCCCAGTCTCCCAACGCTGCCTTTGATCTGCTGTGGCCCGTGGAGCCACTGGCACATTGACAACCCCTGAACTGTGACTCCCAACCCAAAGGGAGTCTCCTCGTAGTTCTTTGAACTCTTTACTTTAGTGTCTCTTGGCCAGACTGATGCTTAGATTGATTTTTAGAAAGCTCAGGACCCACCCAACTCCAGGCTTGCATTTGTTTTTCTAGCCCCAGCCAGAAATTAAATTTGAAAATAGACACGTAATAAGATAATCAGATTGTACGTACCAGTACAGTCGTAGATGCCCATTAGAAAGTAGAAAGCAACCAGACTATCACGTTAAAGAAAGGCTGTGGAACAGATGTTATCAGGCAAAGGGTCACGATATGACTGATCATCTAACTGTTCTCCACTCAAAGAAAACATTTCCATAGTTTCTAACAGGATCATACATAATGTGATGCATCACTTTCTAAATGAATGGAAATTGGCAAAATACTCCCAAACCTTTCAGTCACACTTGGACTCGGAGTCGTGGGACTGTGAGGGCTTTAGTTTGAGAGGAGGGGGGAGCGCTGGAGCTGGGAAGGGGGTAAAAGGTCTTTATAGGGTTAAGAATCAGGAAGGGGCTGATGTCATTCTTCTGAAATGTGAGGGAGGGGTCACCGTCAGAACAATAGATGTCTGTGGAGTTCATATCCCGTTGGAGCTGCCTCCACTGCACCATTAAACCCAAAACAGTCCGGATTTATAGAGAGCCCTTCCTTTGGCTGGATTACTCTCCTGCTCACACCTGGTTAATGTTTGGCAACTTTCTTAAGGAGCCACGAAAGAAAACACACTTGAGATGAAAGCAGGTCTTAATGTGTTTTGGCTAACCTCGGTCGTATCGATGACGCAGCAGACGACGTGTTTCGTCGAATCCAATGTTCTTATCTTTGGAACTGACCTGTGCTTCAACCGTAATGCTCCACCAGTTACTTGAGTTCAAGTGGATGCAGAGGCAGATGAGGAACATCATCACGCAGTGCCTGGTGGCACATGAACCCGCCCTGATGTCTCAACTTCCTCCTCAGATTAACATCTCATTACCACATTATATAACCGTTAAATCTAGTCTGCATCCAGCTCTTCGATCTCATCAATTCAAGTTCAACTTTCCTTCAGTCTGTAATTTCTCCCTTCATTTTCTCACATTAAACATTCATAGTCGGCACTTATTTGATTGTCTCGCACTCACTCTGATTGTCCACTGATCTCAACACGTGTTTTCATTTGAATTACGTTTCATAATCCTCTCCTGGAAGAAGCCTCGGGTGTCCGTTGACCGAGGCTCTTCCCCACAATCAGTGGGGGGTAGAAGCGCAGCTATTTTGTCTCCTCAAGGGTATTCCCTGACAAAGCCACATTGTGTTTGAGCATAATGGAGGGCCTTATGTGGCCTGGTGGAGTATCCAACTTTAGCCTTGAAGTGTTGTGTGGTTTTGTGAGTGCCAGCGAGTTCTCAGGCGGGAGAGGGGAGGTGGCAGAGCACCAGGGATTGGGTTGCAATCACACTGTAGCGTCCTTTTAAATGTTCAGCCTGATGTATTTAAATGAACAGCAGACCGAAATACTTTCTGAGGCATTACTCCTACTAATAATTGAGGTTAGCAGCAGAGAAAGACTTTGGAAGTGAAGCAGCTTCATCATGTGTAGTCTGATATGAAGATCTATCGCCAAAACTTGAGGCACCGGTGTGTGATGTCACAGTTGCTCCGCCCACTTTATATATACAGTCAAGTATCAGCACATTCGTTGGGGTGATGTGGTAAACTTGTATTACTTAATCTTTCTGTACAGACATCACTCTTTGAAAGCCCTGATGTCTCATCTAAAAGGATCTTGAGGAATGAGTTGTCTTAATGTCGTCCATTAGATTGTGTTGTCATGCAGTGATATTGAATTCCTGTAAACCTGCTCATCGTTTGAGTCATCTGTGGTTTAAGCTTCAGGATGATGCAGTTGGCTTCGGATCAGTCGGGGTTTGTAGGCATGTTCTCCCCGTCCTGCAAACCCGGTTTACATGCAGAGCCGCGTTTCCTCGGACAGGAAATTGGCTGGTCACTTCCTCCTGTCTCATTTCCACTAATGGGCTCATAAAACTGTCTCTGGGTCAGAAGGAGGGAGGCATGCAAAGAATGTCGCTGCCTCTCTGAAGGATCATTTTCTGTTAAACAACGACGGGATGATTTGGTTTTGGAACAGGAAAGTGTTTTATGAGACAGCCGGATCAGTTTTTATCTGTTGGCACTGCAGTGGTCGTATTTGACTGTGTTTAGTTTAGATTAACCTTCTGACACTTACATAGAACGAAACCGCTTTCAATTACAGCTGCTCAGAGAAACATGCTGTCGATATCTGCCTACGTCTGCACTCACATGCTGTCTCCTGACAACAACACACATGTAATGATTCCCCCCTCAGTTGCTTTCTTCCATCTATTTCAATACAAATCAACATGGCTGTCCAAGATAGAAGCTGTTCATCTGCTGGTTACATCAACAAGGTTCTGTTGAGTTGGACAGAACAACTCTCCTCAGCCTGTTAAAATGGTTGTGAATGTCTTGTATTCAATCAGCCTTAGAAAATGTATATTTTGGCTCTGCTGAAGCCCTGGAGGTGCTACTACACCTGCATGGGCCGTCAGACCAAAAAAAAACATTTCTGTCATTTGTTTCCTTGTTGCCAACTACTGCCAGCTGTCACGGTTGCTAGGCGACAGTATTTGTGCTTCGTGATGCAAATATTAAATGCTCCGATGACTAGATTTAACAATGAATGTGTCATTCTTTATTCAAACCTTCCAGTTTTATCAACTCAGGGAAGCATGTATCTTAATTTAAGATCCAATGCTTTAAATGTCTTGCAGTTTTCTTGATTGTGTCACCAGGACGACCTTGCGTTCATGTTCCACAACTTTCCGGTCGACGTTTGTTTGGTATATTTTTGCTGGACAGCGAGAACAAAGCAACCATTGACCACGGCTGAGTTCATCCCTGCTGTGAAGGATGCCAACACATTGATCTCCTGTCTGCCTGGAGTTAAATGAGTCTAGATTATAGTCATTGAACCGGCCGTGGGTTCATCTGATTCTTATTTTCGTTTACAAAGGTTCTGGGACTCTTGGCTGGTATTGACAGCCGTGTTGTGGTTTAGTCTTTAATGTAAGTTATTATCTAAATTGCAATCGTACCTTGTTATTTGATTCTGTGTTCAATTAGATGTTCATGGGATATTTTAAAGGAGCAATGACGCCGATTGTTGTTGCAAAACACCGATTTGGTTCATAACGGTCAATTTAATATTGCGTGTTAAAGTTTTTCACCTTTTGTTTAAGATGTGACAAACCTGATGAATCAGTCGCAGTGCAGTCCCGTCTGTAATATGTTGAATTGCATGTGACTTCTTCTCGTCTTATCACTTCTGGGTACCTGCTGTCTATTCTAAAGTTGGATCAAGGAGACAGGAGACAACAGCACTTATGTTTAAAGTTTGTTTCGTTTTGCTCTGACGGATCGTAAAGTTCTTACCTTCTGCTTTCGTTTGGTGTTTTCAGATGAGCACCATGCCCGGCCTCCCAACCCGACCCTGTTTCTATGACATCGACCTGGACCCGGTCACAGAGGAGATCACTGGGCTCTTCTGAGCATGCGGTCCAAGGAAATCCTCAAAGGTATTATCACGCATATATCAACATTAAATATGTCAGTTTTCTGTCTCATTGAGTCAGGCTGCAGTCTGAGGCTGCTCTCTCTCTCTCTCCCTCATGCACACTGTTGAACTCATGGTCCTGTTTCTTTTTCCCAGGCCGCCTGCTGTGTTCTCAGGGTCCTCCGCTCCATGCGTGCACCATCAGACTCATCCTTCCCTTGCGCCTTTGGACAGGAAATGCTCTCCTATTCTTCCCAGCAGCTCAAACCCTCCCCACATCAACATCACCGTAATATGTCCGGGTAAAAGAAACGATCACGGAAGCATTCGCTCAAAGCTGTATTTGCACATGTATGTGTGACATGCCAAAGATGACTTCTTACAGCCATGTTGTTTATGCTGGATGTGTTTGCTCTACTATATTTCTTTGGACTTGCAGTATTACTTTAATACATTTTTGTTCTCATATGTCTTACAATGGTGCTGCTTTTATACACGTCTTAAGCTTTTTAATTGAAATTGGCACAGTTTGTTTATTTATTAGACTAAATTCCTGATGTATGCACAGAAAGCCATTTTGGTATTAACCTTTAATCTCCTAATCCGGGGCTTTTTAAATCTTTTTCATGCCCTTTTTGAGGTGTTTTCACCCTCTGGGGACCTGTGAGGTATTCTGGTTGAGGATGTGTCTTTTCAGAGGCATCTAAACAAAGGAAATCTGATGCAGAATCACAGATTATTTATAAATGTTCCTGGTAGTCTTTTTGTTGTTGTTTATCACCTTTTTACCAGCAAATTCAATTGATAAGTCTT
>CAAKHC010007294.1:6301-27422 GCA_901007825.1 Macroramphosus scolopax
AAGGCCAATGCTGTCTACACATGGGGAAGTTTTTAATTGACGATGGCAGTCAACAAGGCAAATATTGTCCAATAAATCATTGCATTTTTAAAATAAACCCATACAGATTAAAGTTGTGTTTCCACCTGCGTCTGTTGGTTTGTCTGTCAGCAGGATTACGCAAGAACTGCCATCTGATTCTTGGGGAGTTTAGGGATGGATCAGTTAAACGAAGAATAAATGGTGTATATTTACATTGGCCATGGTGGGGGTCTGCACTCTCCAAGTGCCCTTCTAGCTTTTCTTATACTCAATGCAAAAAATACGGCAGTGACTTTGACTCCATTTGTACTTCTTAACATACTTTACTGGAGAACCTGTGCCGTTCATCTGATTTTCTATTACAGCCTGCCATGTGTCCTATTTGTAAATGTATTGAATATAATGACACTGAAACACTGCATTTGTATTCCAGGGCAAGAATTCCCTCGCCGTCCCCCAAGAAGGACATTTCTAAAATGGGTTAATGAGAACCGGAGATCAATGTGAATTCCCGCAATTGCTTTCACGTTAATTCATCTTTCATCAGGCCCCTATTACTCTTTTGGTGCTTGGGGCTAAAGCGTACTTATAATGGATGTCGCCTTAAGCCTATGCCGTACCATTGGCCAATGCACAGTCCCAGCTGGTTGAGATCAGCACTCTCTTCCAAACCAATTTTCCATGGTGCTGATGCTAGGTAATATGCGTTTATGTCAGCAGAGCGTATCTTAACTATAATCCCGTTTACCCATACATACTTTCAAGCCGCTGCGGCCATTAATTTTTCAGCAGGAACACTACAGTATATGCTGTTTCCCATTACGCATTTAATAATCTTGCAACCATATGCAATTTTTCACATAGATGCGAGAAATAAACTCAGTTACCTTTTTTTTTCAACTCAGCTGTTACTTGGCTTGTACTGGCTCGTATGAATTTACACTGATCATTCATCCTGCAGAGAATCCAGGATCAAACGAGCACGATCATAACAACAAGATACACAAAACATGCAAATCTATCAGAAAGTTGTGTAGTTGCATCTAGTAGAGGGTATCGGCCTTGATGGACGTATGAACCCAGGGTGCATTTTCTAGTGTCAAATAATCTTTTCATTCTTCTCCATTGCATTTGCATTTGGTCATACAAACTAACTCCCCACGATGTTCAGCTGCTGCTGTCTAATGTTCACACACTAGGCAAGTGGGGAGAAAGTGTCGGAGAGAGCAAAACCATGAGGACCCCACCTACCCCCACTTGTATGGCATAACTCCATCCATCCCCCATAAAGATCTGTGCGATGCCAACACACTGAAGCCTGGACCTGGGCAAGATTGGAAAGTACTGCACCAAGAAACCCTCCACTGCAGGAGGAAAACACCACTCAGCAATTCTTAATTATTTACAAGTACCACCCCCAGCGCCTTTCACTCTGTAAGTCCCCGCTTTATGGCATTAGTATGCGCTTTATGAACTCAGAGCTTGATGAACATTAACAGTGGATTTTGGGAGAAAACAATCATCATTGGTCAGAAAAAATATTATTGGGCTCTATTTCGGGAAACGTACGGAAAAATCGGTATTTTAGTCTTTTGGGTGTGTGTGTGTGTGGCATAGACAAATTATTTTGAACTCAGACAATGGTGTTCACCGGTGCCATCTGTGAAAACCATCTGTGAGGGCTCTTAACCTCTCAAGTGGAAAAGTGTTGCACCAATCCAACCCCATTCTCTGGGCAGGCATGGCTCCAGGTCCCGCATCGCCGGAGAACAAACAGGAAAGACCATCCAGTGAACAAGCTATCATGCTGTTATCTTGCTATGCAGCGACTCACAGTCTGATATATTTTCATTCTTAAATGCACTCAACCCATTCTGACTAAGCAGCATATCTGTGTGTCTCATTTCCAGGTAATCATCCTCAAATTAGATATTAAAGTGCTTCAAATTTAACATTATTCACCAGTTCACACGATCCACGATGGAGGAGGCTGCCATACAAGGCGCATCACAACCAGGTTGGGGGTTCTGTGTCTTGCTTAAGGACACTTCGACATAGTGAAGTGAGGGTTCGAAGCAGTACCCCTCCGGTTTCTGGGTGGTCACTCTACCTCCTGAGCCATGCAGCACTAAACAGTAATCAGACATGGAGAAGTCGATTAACAGGAGTCTCAACTTTGCTTGGCTGATGGTGATTCATCCCTGTTTGCCCCAGAGGTAAGAGAAGTCACTTTGAGAACTGACTGCTGATGCAGTGGCCACTCATGCTCCTTCACTTTCCTCTCATCTCATCTCTTGGAAACAAATACTACCACACTGGTGGCATTGAATCCGCACACTTAAGGTCTGTTGTAAAAACACTACGCATCGATTTCCGACTATCCATACCTAATCTACCGCTGGTAGTCTGTTGAGATCATCTACACAACTCAAAACAGATAAAAGGAATGACAGATCCTCCTATCAATGCCCCAGTGTGATGACCACAATCCTGCCTCTTTGAAGATCTGGCACCGTGCAGCTGCTGGATATCTGACCCTCCCTCTTGTCTCACCAACAAACTAGCAGGCAGAAAGCCCATGGGTGTTTTTAACAGACCTCTTTTGGCAGTCTACAGCCTGGTCTACCCTGGAAAAAATGTGGCAGTAGAAATCATTTTTGACTCAACTTTCGAGAGTAAAACTTGTGTTAGAAAGCACTGCTATCTGACTGGGATAAAAGGTGAAAGCATCAGTGCAGCGCCTTCGTATGAACACAGGTGATTAGTATCAGTTAGATATAGCTTGTATGTATCAGTGATTTCAAAGTGGACAGGTGTTTGTATCTTCTAGAGAGCAGGAGGCTCCGTTTTGGATTTAAACTCGTTGCTCTCTTAGGGGAAGTTTGTTTAAAGGCCACATTAATTACACCTGTCATCTTCGATATGCCAGAGCGTTTAGGCAGATCTAATCACCAGCTTCAGAGAGGCTGCTAAATCGATTCTCACTGCTCTGATGAGAATTTGAGGATGAAGCCACTCCCTTGTGAAGCTGGGCTTCAAACGGCAGAAAAATCTCTCATCCAACAAATAAAAATCCTCTGCTCAAAAACGGCGCAGACACCTACAGATTTGAGCATGTTGGGTTCTTAACTCTGTGTAAGGATTGCGGAGAACACAGAGGTACACAGAGTCATGTACCTTTACAAACTGTGGCCATGGTAACAGCGAGATCAGAGATTAGGATGATTAAACGCTGTGTGTGTGCATGTTCGTCCACCAATCTAGGTAGTAAACTGTACCTGTGCCAAATTTCAAAGTCCATGCAGAACGTGCCCCTGTCTTGGTGTCAGTGGATCCTAAAACGCAGTTGTGGTTTGTCAGAGATGATGCACATGTTTCAGATGGCTCTCAACAAATATGGTTGGAGGGGAAGACAAGCTGAAGACATGGAATTCTGGGTGCAGCTGCCTTGTATCTTTCAGCTTTAAATAATGCAGTTATCATGCAGAGCACTTGCTCCATTCCTTCCGTCCTTTTTTTTCAGCTTTTCCCTAAAACACCCATTTCTTTCATTTTCTAATGTTTTCTACGATGTTGGCCTCTTTCTTGCCTTACTCCATTTTATTTCTGTACACAGAAGGCTGTGATAGGCTGGCCGAGCACTACAAAGGGAGAGGTACCAGCATAAGGGGGTCGTCCAATCACCACTGTATAGGTGCTCATGTGAGAAGAGGCAGCTGCAGAGATCTCTCAGACCGTCCATTCAGTCTTTTCTCCCCTCCCCCATTTAATCCCCATGCTTCAGGTCTGTAGGAGGAGTTGGAGATTGTGGAACTAGGAGGCAGATTCCCAGCTCCTTCCATACTGACTCTAGGAGGAATTAACTGGTTTGGCCCAGTAAATCTGTTGAAAATGCGGACTGCTCAGTCCATCTAAATGTACTAACACATGGGTGCAGAATGAGATCACAGCACAACAAGTAGGTGACTAAATCACCTGTCCTGTGGCTCAGCTGGAATATAGAGCTGCCGTGCCCACATCTGCATTTGAAGGCGTCATTGATGTTTTCCTCCCAGTCTGCAGGCACATCAAGCCCCAGTGTGCGCTCCTAAAAAAAATCCTGCAGCAACGCCCAGGGACCGCAACCACATAATCTCCCACATGACTTACCGGGTCTGTTTTCTTAAATCAGATCTGCAACCAGGAAGCATGCATTGCATGGAGTGCAGCCAGCTACAAGTCTTGAGGAAGATTTAAACATGACCGATCAAACTACACACAGAGTTCAATTTATCATTCATGAATAAACTGAATATAAAATCATAACACCAAAACATGCTGTAGTAAACTCATGCAACAAACCAAAATAAGGAGGAAACCAGCTCTATCAACACCTCTGAATGAATGATATTCTGCAGCAGAGCAATGTTTGCAACAAGACATGCTTGTCCTAAAACAAAGAAATCAATCAAAAGACCATTTACATAATTCATATGTTACATGGGTTAATCAGCAGCAGCTTCCACCATACAGAATTAATTACACACATTCACAAATGTTCACCTATTTCATGCAGATGAATTTGAGCAAGTGGCTCACATCTGTTCCATCAAATTAATAAGCAAAGGCAATGAAATATGTTTCTGGTGCGAGATCTTCTCCAGTCCTACGCTGTTGTGAATGAAATGCTGCATTCTTTCAAATTGTAAAATAGACATTCTAATTCACTGAGTCACTGAGCAAACGCACTAACCTCAAAGTGGTTTCAGTTTGAGGACTCAATGTTGGATATTCGTTCGCATAGTAAAACCTACCTGACAATTCAACCCAGCCTCCCTCTCCGTGAGCTGTCAGAGAATGATGCGGACTAAATTTCCCTGCAGCTCTTGCATCCGACCACGGAGTCAGTCATTGCGCATGGTACCTGTCATCAAACCCCCGGTTTTTATCGTTTGCCCGGAGGAGTAGTCCGTCGCTGGAGGCACAGTGGATCTCCACAGTGCGTGGGATCTCGTCTTCTGTCCTGCGTGGAGGATGGAAAGCCCTTGTTACACTGGGAAGGAAACCCCTGGATCCGAAGTGATAACACTGATGCACAAGTGGACAATAACCTGATCCAATTGTCTCTGTGACATAGTGGTAATAAATCTGTCTCATAATCGATGCCGTCCTATTGAAAATAAAATAGTCGATTTGATGAAATCTTGCACTGTTTTTGGTGATTTATAACTGTTCTACATGGTCGCACACACATATTACAATTGAATGGTTCAGCCTCTATAGAGTTTTATTCACATGCATCGAATGTTTTTTCTATTTTTATTTTTATATATTTACATGTATTCATGCAAATTTAGAAATATATGATACTTTTTGGCAACTCACGGTCAGATTACAGTAATATCTTGTTTCCTTCATATTCATAAAATGTACTGACACTGTGAATAAGTTAGCCTTAATGAAAAATAGTAACTAAAACTCGAATATGAGTTTGGAATATGCCTCCGCTGTGATTCCACTGTAGAGACATTGCGCCATCTAATGGATCAAATATTCATTGCGCCAAAATGAGAGTGATGCTGCTTTACTAGTGGATATTTTCAATTCTCCAAGATTCGATATTTCACAGTGAAACACGAGTGTCAGAAGTACGATAAATGCAAACACGTTCGCAGTTTTCTTGATGAATCTGGATTTATATGTCTTCATACCATACTGTATGTTTGCCACACCTACGGACAAAAAAGACTACAGAAGACTCAAGAGCTAAATCGTTCGTACTTCTCGTGTTGGTGTTACGCCTAAAGAAGCTCAAAAAAGGAAAGTGCACACTTTGCCAGCTAAGCTATAATAAGAACTGTTTGAATACATGTTCAACAGAACGATGTATGAGATAAATAGGACACACAGTACTCCTAAAATGATAAATCAGAAAGCACCCAGTGCGCATGCGTCCCAAAATTAGTCGTTGTTGCAAGATAAATTAATAAAGATATCATGCTATCTAGTCACCGTTGCTTATTATGACTTTAGGTCGATTTTGTGTATTAAATTACTGAATGTTTCCAATTAGTGGAAGTTACTAGATGTACATGTCACAGTATTCCAGTATTCGAGCTTAATTGTGATGTGAACTATCTCGATAGTAGATACTCTTGAGTCACGTGAGTTAACCGCTGAAGTCACCTGATTAGTTGCTTTAGCATTGCTACAGAAAAATGTCTGCCCACTTATCATACGGAAGAGTCAATTTAAACATATTGAGAGAAGCTGCACGCAAAGAGCTTCGAGAGTTTTTGGACAAATGCGCGGGGAGTAAGGTAATAAAAACTCACGAAAAAATAACAGTAAACTGACTGGAATCTGACTGTTAGCCTCCGAGCTAGTCTCTTTAGCCTCAACGTTATCAGGGAGCTGTCATTGGTAAACATCCTGCATAATACACAAAGATGCAGGCAATGTTGAGAGATATCTATGTTTTCATTGTACGTATATTTCAAACAACATAGAGGGAGGCTTATCCGCATGTAGCTATTATTGTAATCATTAGCACAAACACTGACAGAAAACAATTTAGCATATAATATTTCCTGGTGTTGCCACTGCTGACAGTCATTTTCTGTAATGTTGTTTTTTAGGCTATAGTTTGGGATGAGTATCTGACAGGACCTTTTGGACTAATAGCCCAGTACTCTCTACTGAAGGTAAGGGCGAGAGTTTTAATAATTCATACAGAAAACGTAGTCTACCTGGAATTTTATTCGTTGTATATATCAGACACACGTTGTACGTTTTTTTTTTTTCAGGAACATGAAGTGGAAAAGATGTTCACCCTCAAGAGTGGCCGTCTTCCCTCTGCTGATGTCAAAAATATCATCTTCTTTGTTCGTCCAAGACTGGAGCTTATGGATATCATTGCTGAGAATGTATTCAGGTTTGATTTATATGTTTCACTTTCAAATTCCACATTTAAATCCTGATAGAAACATTTTCTGCATGGTAAATAATTCAATATTTGAAACGTTCTCTGTCACTTTCCAATGTTATTCACCGTTCATACCTTTATTTTTCTGTGTTGTGCACTGATAGTGAGGATAAGATGCATTCATCACGCGACTTCCACATTCTGTTTGTGCCTCGGCGGAGCATGCTGTGTGAACAACGGTTGAAGGAGCGTGGCGTGCTGGGCTCTTTCATCAACATTGATGAGTATATTCTGGACCTGATTCCCTATGACGGTGACCTGCTGTCCATGGAATATGAAAGTGCCTTCAGGGTGCGTTCAACCTGTACAAATGAAATGGAGTGTCAATGTTTTGTCATGGAATGGAGAATAGATTTTAGTTACAGGGTTCCCATGGGTCCTTAAAATGTCTTACAAGGCTCATCATCATTCATCTGAACGGCCCTTGATGGGTATTGAAATGTCTCATATCAATCTTTAAAAATTCCTAAAATTGTATACGAGTAGCCTCTTAAATTAAAGGTTAATTCTGGTATTTTTGGGCCCTTTTCTCCATCTGTAACGTATCAAAATTACTAAATGGACGAGAGCATCAATCAAACCACGAAAATAATCATTAGCGTTATGTAGTTTACGTGTCGGAGGATATCTTTGAAAGGAAAAATTTAGAATACACATCTGGGTTTGTTGCTGTGATATTCTTTAAACTATCCTGACTTACTCTTATTGCTTTTTGCTTCTTCCAGGAGTGCTACTTGGAAAATGACCAGACAAGCCTTTACCATACAGCGAAAGGCCTCATGACCTTACAGGCTCTGTATGGGACCATTCCACAGATTTATGGGAAAGGGGAATGTGCTCGCGTGAGTAAGATAACAGCAGGGATACAGTACAGTAAAGCAGCTAATTGCTTGACCTTATATATTCTCTCAACTGCAGTCCAATGATTGTTCTGTTTTTGAGAAGAACATTTTCTTCTTACCCTCAGCATGTCGCCAACATGATGCTGAGGATGAAGAGGGAGTTTGCTGGTATTCAGAATCAGATCCTGCCAGTGTTTGACACTCTGCTCCTCCTGGACCGCAACGTTGACCTGCTGACCCCTCTGGCCACACAGCTCACCTATGAAGGACTCATTGATGAACTCTATGGAATAAATAACGGTCAGAAGCACTGTTTTTAATTTCCTCTCATGAATGTTAACATCAGTCTTATGCTAATGCACAGTTCTATTTATCTGATATCTGATATTCCTCTGGCTTACAGGTTATGTTAAGTTGCCTCCTGAGAAGTTTGCGCAGAAGAAGCAAGGTGAGGCGAGTAAAGATTTACCCACAGAGCCCAAGAAGTTACAGCTCAACTCAGCAGAGGAGCTGTATGCAGAAATCCGGGACAAGAATTTCAATGCTGTTGGAGCAGCACTGAGCAAGAAGGCCAAAATCATTTCTGCCGCCTTTGAGGTTGGTTTTTCCTCACCTTTGTCACTTGAGCATATTTGCATGCTATAACAGGATTACAGTGTAATGGGCTTCATGAAATGTAGTTACAGCATCCGGCACTACTAGAAAGCTACATTTTAATGTAAGTTGCAGACATCCAAGTTAATCTAATCTGATTGCAATCTCTTCGGCTTTATCACTAAGGTGATAAGAGAAATCCATTAAGTGAGGGAGGTAATGGCAATCACCGACAGATAAGATCATCTGTCATCAGCTCAGATACATCCGTTTTCATACAAACTACATTAATACAGATTGTTACTAAGAGAAACATGTGCTTATGCAGATTAACTCTTGGCTTTATTTTTGTTCAGTGGGAGGAAGAGGAGCCCTCCATGATACGTACCGTCTGCACTTAAAACTATTAACCAGCACAAACATGACAACTACCAACTTAACATAAACCACCGTGTTCTGCACAGCAGTAGCAGTGTTATGATACAGGACACAGTGGTAGATGACTGTCAGTCATTGACAATGAAAAATGTCTATCAGCCTAACCCTAATATAACGAATATCGGCAGATGAATCACTATCAGAATTTATTTTTACCTGCGACTTTCAGAATCGGTATCAGTCTATTGTACCCTGAACTATTTACTGACATTTCCTTATCCGATGTGCCATATGATTTATTCTTTATGGAAATTAAATTAGCTTCCGTTTTAAACGGCTCATTTAGATGCAATATTAGATATATTAACAGCCGCACTGATAAAGTCTTGTTTTTGTCTCACAGGAACGTCATAATGCCAAAACAGTGGGAGAAATAAAGCAGTTTGTGTCTCAGTTGCCTCACATGCAGGCAGCGCGAAGCTCACTGGCTAACCACACTTCTATTGCCGAACTCATTAAAGACATCACCAGTATGTAAACACTCCCTTGCTTTACTTCTTCTAACCACATTATCTTACACTGTCTGTTTACATGTTGTAGCAACTTACATGGCATCTTTACAGCACTGTGTTGAATGTGTCCAATGTGGTTGTTATACGTTGATCAAATCACATCTGTCATTTCAGCATCTGAGGCCTTCTTTGATAAGTTAACAGTGGAGCAGGAGTTCATGACGGGAGTCGACACAGACAAGGTGACTGATCCTTTAACCTAACTCTAGAGCATTAGACACTTTTATCACGAGTATTAACTCAGAAAAATATTGTGAATTCTTATGATTTAGCTCAAATACATGACTGAAAACTGTAAATTAAAGCATGTCCTTGTAATTACCTTTTGATTGGTTTGAATGAAGAATATTTACAATGGGGTAGGTGCAAAGTGACTTATGTTTATTTATGTATGGATGCATTATAGTTATAGTGAGAGTTATTCTATTATCCAGGTGAACACCTACATTGAAGACTCCATTGCTCAAAAAGATCCCCTGATCAAGATTCTGCGGCTGGTGTGCATGCAGTCCGTCTGCAACAACGGCCTCAAGCAGAAAGTGTTTGACTACTACAAGAGGGAAATTCTCCAGGTAGCGTGAACGACATGACTTCATTGATCTTCATTTGTTATTTAAAAATCTAAAATACAAATTGAACCGCTTTTAACCATTTTGTTCATTCCCTCCTGACCAAGAGAAGAGAAACGCTCTAATCTCAATATTCATTTTTGCACCTTAAAAAAAATATCAAGTAACCAATCAAACATACGTCTCTGAAAAGAAAATCAAATAACCAGAATATGCAAGAACATAGAAACTAGGAGTGAGATTTCATAATTGTTGGCAAATCCATATTTGAATTATGTTGAATAATCTATGAAATCATAAAGATGACTGGTTACATAATAATTTCTCTCTGTAACTCACTGTTTTGTCTTTTATGAAGACCTATGGTTATGAACACATACTAACACTGAACAACCTGGAGAAAGGAGGTCTCTTGAAGTCACAGACCAGCTCGAGGAATAACTACCCCACCATTAGAAAAACCCTTAAATTGTGGATGGAGGATGCCAATGAGCAGGTATGAGGTTAAGAAATAAATAGAACTTTAAGGATTAAATCCTTCAAGGGTGTGAGGAGCTCTTTTGACCGTGTGTTCTTCGTCTTTCCCCAGAACCCCAACGACATCTCATATGTGTACAGCGGCTACGCTCCGCTGAGCATCCGACTGACCCAGGTGTTGGCCAGGCCGGGCTGGCGCAGCATCGAAGAAGTGCTGAAGATGCTCCCGGGTCCACACTTTGAGGAGAGACAACAGCTGCCTGCTGGACTCCACAAAAAACGTAACGACCAATACAAACTGGGCATTCCGTTTTCCCTCCCGCCTGCTGCATGTAGATAACACACAGGCTTTGTTCATGTCAAGTCAAATGCTGAACAGCTGCAAATTGATTGCACTCAGCTGACAATGCTGCAGAACCACTTTAAATGTTTGTTGTGGTTTTTGTATGTGTCTGTGTTGAAGAAAAGGAAAGATAAAAACACACTGGGCTCTGTTTGTCAAGTGACCACCATTGCTTTCCTTCACGCTTCCTCCATCCTGTCATATTGGCAGTGGTAGGTGTTACACTGATGAATGTATTACACACTCAAATTGAAATGTGTTAATTAGAACTATGAGATTCAAATAGAAATGCAGACTTGTTTCTACATGCCTGCCCTACACTGTATTTTACAAGGTGATAATAGAGAACTCTCATCCAGGGGGAGGATGATGGCTAAATGAACGATTTCCCATTTCAAAATATTCAGCAGAGTGGACTTGGCTCTCTTTTACATTCAGTTGTGTTCTGTTCAACTAAGCAATGGCACAAATATGATGGATTTATTGTGTAGGAGAATTACTTTTCCTAATCATATACTATAAATTCCCATTTTGTCTGGTTGTGTTGTGTGATGTTTCCCTTTCTCCTTTCCTGTCCTACAGGCCAGCAGGGGGAGAATCGAACTACACTGGTGTTTTTCCTCGGAGGGGTGACGTATGCAGAAATAGCAGCTCTTCGTTTCCTCTCTCAAATGGAAGACAGCGGGATGGAGTATATTATAGCCACAACAAAACTCCTAAACGGTGCAAGCTGGATCAAAACCCTCATGGACCGGCCTGAAGCCCAGATCCCCTGAGTCCCCTGCACCACCTGCACATACACCTGGACACATCAAACACGGCATCGATCAGAAATCACCGGCTGCTATTTTTATGTCCGAATCAGCATGCTGCAGGTGTCTCATTGATGTCTGTGCTGGTCAAAGCAGCAAGAGGTTCTTTAAGTTTTTGCAGAGGCAATAAAGAAAGCTGGCCTAATGGTATTGATGATCCTTCTGTCCTCCTGTTACATTTCCCTCAGTAAGTCATTGCTTTACCGTGGAGCTACTGTATATATGTCTATGAATAAAAGCTTTGAGCTGTTTTAAATAAACCTTTATAAGATGCACTTTGGATGATTAGTTTTTTTGTTTTTTTTTGTAATGTGGCCGATTGCTGGAACTGTCCTTTGCTTTGTATGTGGCTATGATAAAAAATAGGTAAATAAAGTCTTAACTAAGTGAAATTAGTCTTTGTATTACTTGGTCATGAGGGATGTCACTGTGGCTATTGACGTTAGTGAAGATGATAGTGATCAGGCAGAGGAGATGAAAGGCAGGGGACCCGTCAGCAGAGGTCCGGCCCTCTGAAGGAGCAATTAGTGCAGTAACAGGCTTCACGATCAGCCGATAATGGTCCTGTTCTGTCTGGAGAGCTCTGCCCACAGCAGCCTATGATTTGACAGCACAGGACGCTGATTGAATTAAGAGGCCATTTGCTCCATGTTCCGGCAGAGGAGAACTGTGCTGCAGGAGGGTATTTGTTTCAGTCAATACCTGCTCCCTGCCTCGCACTATGAACAAAGGGAGGCCTGCTGACAGCAGATATTTTACTCTTCTTCCGTAAATCCATGTTAATTTCCTCCATGTTCATGAGCTGACAACTGGCTTGATTAAATCCATGAGAAAATAATATGTGATCTTTCTTGAGAGACAACAAGTAATACTTGAACTTCTTTCCTTGAGAAGCAGGTGCACAGGAACCATAACCTCCCATTAGATCAATCCCAGGGGGATTCGGATCCATGTGATCAGTTTTTGCTTTAGGCTCCTCCTCTGCCGTAAGGAATTGAAAAGCTGGAGGCAGCGCTCGACAACTTGGACTTCAGGGGTGGATGACCAGGAGCACACCCTCTGTATAGCTCTTTCCCTCCTGCAACAACAAGGTAGGATTAAATGTGTTATCTTAACTCTTGCATGTTTAACAAGGTATTGCTAATTATTAGATAAGACATTTCACAAATTAGTAATCCTAGAATTAACCAACAATCAATTGTAAATTGTACACTAACATTTCATTTGAATTGTAAACTTGCACTTTATAAGTCAGACATAATAAAAGTGCATTTTCTGAAAATAAAATCTGCTTCTAACAGAGTTCATATGGGCTTGGCTGTTAATTCTGTCAGTATCAATTTTGCTTAGAACATAGTCAGTGTCCCGCTGCATATATTATACACTAGTCGTGTCTTCCTAAATGTGAACATTTCAAGCGTATAAATTCAAGAAAGGTGAACTATTAAGAAATCAAACAGGCTGTTGTTTGCAAAAATCACGAAGCAGATCAATACTAAAA
This sequence comes from Macroramphosus scolopax, assembly GCA_901007825.1. Lineage (NCBI taxonomy): Eukaryota > Metazoa > Chordata > Actinopteri > Syngnathiformes > Centriscidae > Macroramphosus > Macroramphosus scolopax. The sequence continues at coordinate 19,375 of CAAKHC010007294.1, forward strand.
CCACTTTGTGCAATTTGCTGATAAATTATTAATAATAGTCTTGTCAGGAACCAATCAATTCGCACTTCTAATGCAAATACAGAAACTGAAAATAATCCAGAAATGAAAAACAAACAGAAAAGGCACATTGATAAAATATGAAGCAAAAAAACATTTTTTATTTGACACTAACATGTATTTGTGTGATTTAAGAGGGGCCAATATAAAACACATGGAAATATATCTGACCTTATTCTTAGAGAACGTATACGGTATATGTTTTTGTTATTGTTTGCTTAATGCGTGTGCGTTTCTAAAGGAAGTCACACTGCTAGTGTTGTTATGTGCAGTGTGTGAATATTTAAAATTACAAATACTTACCAATACAATAGACTTTTTCCCCTTGGTTGACTGTGGATTTGTATTTTTTCCTGAGATGTGACAAGTGTGTGTTTGCAGAATGGGTCGAGGTGGGAACACGGGACACCTGAATCTCGCTGGTCGCAGGCAGAAGACACAGCTGGAGCATCTGGAAGTGGACCCCTTGTTTATCCGCTTCCTCCGGACATTCAAGGAAATCCTCAAATTTGTCCTCTTCAGCTACACCGTCCTGTTTGGTGCTTTGCTTCTGGCTCGATGGACCACTTATTTTATTGTGGGAAACTTAAAAAGACACTGACAGATTGAGTCCACACTTGGACTTCTAGCTCATGAATGAAGTTGACCATGTGGACCTGGAACAACAACAACTTGAGTGATTGTGTTTCTCTCCTTATTTAATTAATGTTCTGCTGTATAGCTCACTATCATGCAGTGTGTTAAGCTTTATGACTAACTAAAAAGGTCGCAGACAAATAGAGCAACTCCATAGCAGAACGCCACTTTGCTTCAGATGTACTTGTAACTGTGTGTTTCAATGTACATTCTAGAAACTGTGATATCTGCTGCATTACAAAATTATGCTATAAACATATTTTTATGGTTGTGTAGCCAACATATAATGTTGTTTATTTGTTATTGATAAGAGCTGTAAGATTAGATTATTCCTTGGGCAGAAGATTAAGAGTTTGACAAGAATATATATGCATATAATGCACATCAATTGGGACTAAATTTCTCTTTTAATTTCTCTCCCTGGAGCCCCATTGCACATAAACAGGACCCTAGTGCCTGGAGTCACTTGTAACATCCATGCAGCAAAAAGTTCCCTGCAGATGCAGGTGCCACTGGAGGTCACAAACATTACATTTACTTAAAGTTATGTGCCAGGTGGTCAGGAACGGTACCCCCAAATAGATGTTTTGTTTATTTTTGCAATAACTGCTACATATTTTGAATATCTGAAGTTTCCATAGTCCCAGCTTCCATTAAATATAAAAGAAATAATGATGAAAAGCTTCAATTTCTAATTTAGCCTCTCTTTTCCTGAAAACAAACAAAACAAAACGTGTGTGTGCTGGTCAGTTCGATTCCAATCACTATAACAATTCATACGGGCGGGGACTAATCATGACAGGCTTTTCTAAGAATTTTGTTTAATGATATATAATTGACATACAGTATATGCCAGTATTGAAGTTCAGGAATCGCAAAGAATTTCTGAAAAGAATGAAACATTTGAGACTTCACGCGAAGTGAAAACATCTGATTATCTTAAATAAACTAATATTGTAATTTGAAAAATGTTCCTTTAAAACTGGGACCCATTTCAGTTCTGAAAACAAAACTGCTGAAAAGTTTCAACCATAAGAACAATAATTCCATTTTCTAATCATGATTTACATCCTCATAACAAAATTCTAATCTGAAGAAAATGGTTTTATTTTTATTTTAGGAATAACAGACACAAACACTGTTTGCCGTGTAGGCATTCCAACAGTTCTGCAGCTGTTAATATTTCATTGTGGAGTGATATGCTGAAACTATTTCCTGGTAGTGTATACATCTGCCAGTTACTCCTTGTAGCAGGTTGTTTTTGTCAAGAAATAGTTCTAGTATATATCTTAAACTCTCCCACCTGTGCAGCTTAATTAATCCTTCCCTCCACATCATTTTATGCTTCTTCTATGTGAAAAAACTCTGCAATAACTGACTCCTTATTAGCGTGGACCTTTCTTATTTCAGTCTCCAGCCCTAGAACAGAGTCCTTGGTATTCATTCCTGAAAACACTGATAACTTGCCAGCATTCAGTTCTTCTAAATCTCATGAGACAACCTTTCTGCTCATCCTTTCCATTAGCTTGCATATATTTAATGTTAGTGCCATTGGCCTGTAACCAGTGTTTAGATGGATCTTTGCCAGGTTTTTTTTTTTTTTATCGAAATCATTACTGCATTTGGTAATGTTCCATCTTCCCATACACTGTTATATAACTGCAACATCTTTAAGACAGGACCTTTCCCCGGATTCTTTAGCTTAGCATACCTGATCTTTCCCTGGAGAGGTTAGTCTTGATCTATTTATTGCTCTCATCATCTCTGCCAAAGTAAATGGATCAGCTTATACGTCACCGGTTTCTGCCCTCCTGTCTACTGACTCATGTTCCCTTCCTTCTAGTTTCACAGGTTTTCTGAACAATGTATCTTTGCTAATGACTCACTCAGCCATGATGTCTCCTTCATTATTGGATATTCCTTTTCTCTCCTGGCTCCTCCCATTCTCTTCATCCTTCCCCATTGCTCTCCCACAAGTGTTATCCCAATCTACAATTTATCCCAATCTGCTTTTCCAAACATCCGTTTTGAGATTCCGCCACCTAATCTCCCTCCCACTCTTTCTCCCACCGAGCATGAAACTGCGTAATGGCCGCTACCTACTGTTGTCGCTGTACACTTCCAAGATACTAACTCCAGTCAAGGGATTAGACACCAGAGTAATTTCTAATGCTGACGTAGTACCTGTTGTTATGTTTACTCTTGTTCCCCTACCATCATTCAAGCACACCGAGTCCCTACTGTCCATCAAGTCTTCAATTACCTTTCCATTTGGGTCTAGAGGTCTAGATTGAGTTCCTGGCCATTGGCCAGGAGCTTCCTGTCATTCCATTTGCAAGAAAATTACCATCATCAGAATTAACCAACCCATTATGTTTCCTGGCCTGACTGACTGATTAGGTTCTCCTTCAGTTCTTCCCATGTCAGTCCCAATAATCACAAATGATTCACTGCTGCTTTAACAGTCATCTGGATATTGTCATTATTTTGACTGTACTTAAACTGTACTGTAAATCATTCCCATAAACCATGCCATTTTTTTCTTTGCTGTAGCTCATTCCTCTCCAGTCTCACAACCTCCCGTTGGGTAGCTCATAAAACCCAGTAATACTTTCATACTCCTACTTCATGATTCCTCCAGGCTTTTTATTAAACCATATGATTTCTCATGCTCCTCTTCCTCACTTCCAGATCTCTCATCATTGCCATTTCATACTCTTTTATTCCCTTTGCCCTGATATTCATTCATCCATCCGTTTGCATCTGAATGCATATTTGCCCACTGCCCACCTCTTATCTATTCAATATTACTCTTAACTCGATTTGACTTTCCCGCTGTTTGTCGAGTATTATTTCCTCCTTTACTTGTCCTGCCTATGCCCTTCCCCTCTTCCTCTCCAGACCTAAGAGGATCATGGTGTCTCTCAGGGAAAGTTTTCCGGGCAGATGAGTTGAGCGACTCAGATTCAATAAACCACAATAAGATTCCCTGGTGCCTGCACGCCCCCTGCACCCCCCACCCCCACCCCACCCCTGCCGCGCTCAGACGCCTGCTGACGCCGCCTGCGTTGCGCCATTTTGAAAGTGAGAGAGGCGGAGGCGAGGGAAACCTCAAAGTAAGTTAGAGTGCAAAGTCTAAACAAATAGTACAGCGGGTTGTAGTTCACTCTCTCTGGTTGGAAACAGGTTCTCACCTGTCTATATATTTAATTGGGCCGAGGACTTGCATGGTGTTGCATATTTCTATCTGGACTCGCAGTCTCATTCCTACAAACCTCCTCGGTCAGAAGCACCCAGCCAGCCGACCAGGGTCAGACTCCGCACTGCTTCCAGCCCAGGGCCCGAGCCCGCTACGGATATCACCCCTCGTTGAGTTCTCACCATGGCAGGTAAACATTGAAATCCGGGAGAGTCTGGGTGTTGTTGTTATTCATTACATTAGGCCCGTGTTCTAATAACATCCGTTTACCTAGCCAGCTGTGATGAACCAGCAGAGGCTAGCTATGATGCTAGCTCATATTTCCAGATGCTAGTGTGTCGATAACAGCGTGAAAGTGAGCGTTTTCCTATCTGATTGTATTAGCAAACTATTTCCCGCGACTGAAATTGGTACTTTACTTCACATGGAAGTATTAATATGAAGCCACGGGTAACCTTAGCCAGCCTTTTGCACACAAGCTAATATTTATCTTAGCCGAGTTAGCACCAGGCTAACGCGTGTAACGTTGGCTCTGATGGTGCATTAAACTGGGTTTCATCCTTCTGCAGGGGCCGGTGGTGGGACCAGTGATGTGCAGTGGTGCTTTTCCCAGGTTAAAGGAGCGATAGATGACGACGTCGCTGAAGGTGAGTCAACGTGGTGGAACATTAGCTGACAGTTGCTAACCTGCCCTACCTGGACATCCTGTTCTTGCTTGTTGTGAACTAGAGCTAAATAATAGCACTATGTCAATGTATTCCTCATTTGTACACGTTTAAGGGTGTACACCTGAGTGCAAATTGCAGTGGTTGCACAGACAGTTTGCACACTTCAGCTTGAGTGGCAGAAATTATGCCAACTATAACATAGTATAATATTCCTCGTAATTCTTTGCAATTTATGTAAATGATAGGAAGTTAATGATGCATTAAATTTCTTAAATTGAGCAGTCAGTTTACAGTGATTAAAATGTGTGTCAGTGTGCATCAATGTCCTGTCCTAGATTTTCATCAGTCACAATTAAAACTGTCTCACATACTAAAGAGGGGCATTGCAAATAGACATGGAGGTGGATGTGACATCTCCTGCAAACTCTAAACAATGGACTTTAATTCCTTTGTGTTGCTCAAATTACTCCAAAACAAAATTATTTTGGAAACATTGTGTTGGTTACACAGAACCATCCACAGATCTCAAGGACAGAATTGAATCAGGCTATTGTCTATGATAGTTGATAATTGTTCCCAGTTTGTTGTTCCCAGTTAAAAAGATAGAGGATGAGTTGATTATCTTAACAGAGACTGAATACGTTTACTTGGACCGAAATAATATGACTAGAGACCGTGTTCTAATTAAGACAGTATTTTGTCTGAGGTGTTTACATAGGTGTCTTGTAAAATATATCCATTCATTTTCCTGTAAACATGCTACAGAGCATAGTCTGACTAATGAATGAAGACTTCAACCACATTACGTCCTACGTTGGTCATCTTCTCCAGAATTTGACCTGAAACAACAGTACCATATCGAGACGTTATTTATTATAGCTAGATATGCCAATATACTCAGACGGATACAGGTTGTACAGCAGTTCTCTGTACTGCTCGTCGGCCAGATGATGTATTATCCCGACACCCACTGCAAGCTAAAGCATGAGTCGTCAACAAGTTTGACTGCCGTACTTGTCAAAAATGCTATGAAAACTCTGATTGGACTCCAAAGCGCAATTTCATGGTATATATGTGTGCAACGCACATCATTAATGTGACTTATATCATAATACTCCACTTATAATTGGATTATTGCTTACTCTGACCCCTATTCAATATAAGGTCATCAGAAATGCTGTGTACATGTAAGTGTTTTAATCCGAATGCTGTCTTCATAGGTTTTATATTAGAATATTGCAGTCATTTTAAACATAGCAAGCCACTGATTGCTATAGTTTTCCAACTGTGTTGGTGCCAAATGTGAAACTATTTCTGTTTCCCTTAACCATTAATACAGTTCCAAGGGTTGAAAAAGGTGATTCTGATCAACATCAGCAAGAACGCTAATAGACAATAACGTCTGGTTCAAGCTTTTGTTTAATCCTAAGAACCATCTTCTTGCCAGTCTTGCAGGGTGATTGATATTTTTTTACATCATGTTTATAGTACACAGTGTACTTATTGGTGTGTGAAGGACTACATATTTGTTTACAGTAAGCTTTACCTCTGTTCAAGTTTAAATATGAGCCTCTCCTTATGTTGGTACATACACTACTGGTTAAAGGTTAACAGTAGATTTTGTCCAGTTTTTCTCACTGCTCTATGTGGCTCAGGGGAGCCTCTTTCTGTTATAGCGATTTTATCAGGGTTTTTTGTACTGCCACTTGAATTGTCAAACCTGCAGCTCCAAGTCTTGTCTTCACAGTTGAACCGATATTTTCTGACTCTGGCACTGTGAAACAGCTTCATGCTGTCCAGTGAGCCGCCTGTCACCTGTTACCGTCGTTTCTTTTGTGGCTTTGGGTCTGCCAGACCTTTCTGTCAGTGTTTCAGCACTTACAGGAGAGCTGTAAATGGTCTGTTGATCCCTGAAAAATACCTCTCTTTTTTTTCCTTCTACATCATTGATAATTTCATTATTCTTCATTTTTTAACCGGGGGGTAACATTTCAGTTTATTCTCCAACTGCTTAAATTGTCAGTAAAAACTGGAAAAAATATCAACATTCTTCTGAAACTTTTAAGAAGTCATGCAGAAATACTCTCTCATCTTTGGTGTTTTGTATGGAGTCCAGTCGTATCAGGCACTTTGTGTGCTGTGTTAAGAGAACCAAGCTCTTTGCCTATATTAAGGGTAGCACTAGCTCAGAATAGTGCCAAGCAGGAAACAGGGATTGATTGTTGCATTGTAGGATTTGATGATAATGCTTGTCTTTGAAAAGTGCTGTCTGTTTGCAAATGGTCTCCCGCCCTGTAAGAGTGTTCTTAGCCTTTTAGTTCCATTGCAACAGGACGGTTTGGTGCAGGGGATGTCAAACCTTTTCATGTTGTAAACCCCCAAGTGAACTCTCAATAAGCCACGGACCACCATCTTAAGTTATTTTGATCAATGGGGATCCTTTACAAGCACTTAGAAATCTGATTCAGCATCCCTGATCAGACCTTTGAAAACGGCAAGTAATAAATATACATTTTGTTGCAATTTTTTTTTTTTTTTATAAATAGGAGTAATTAACAGAAACTAAATATTTTTTTAATTAAAAAACTACATTCCTCATAATATTTGTATGTCTGACAAGTGATATGAAATACTCCTTGTTTTGCTGAGGATACCTGGAAGGCTGAATGACCTCGGATGCTCCTAGGACCCCATTCTGGGAACCCCTGGTGTAGTGTATATATAGGTTAACGTCACTGCTATGTTGCGCTTGACATGTTTTCGCTGCTCATAGGTGACCAAAACAAGAGCAAACAGTTAAACAGAAAAGTTGTAAGTTAGACTAGAAAACTATGTTTGAAATATATACTGATTAAAGTCTAATTATACTGCCTCATTGACAGCTGACATCATCTCTACTGTTGAATTCAACCACTCGGGGGAGCTGCTAGCCACTGGGGACAAAGGAGGTCGTGTTGTCATCTTTCAACAGGAGCCAGAGGTACATTCATTTTCAAATAAAGTGTTGACACATTTGATCATTTCATAACTTGTTGTATACAGCTTAGAATTTAAAGCAAGAAATACCACTGAAATAGAATCAACTATCTTGTATTGCCATTGTAGGTTTTTTCTCTATCACAATAAGACTCTTAACTGATCTGTGGTCTGTTGATGATTTAGAGTAAGAATCAGCCGCAGTGCCGTGGAGAATACAATGTTTACAGCACCTTCCAGAGCCACGAGCCTGAGTTTGACTACCTGAAAAGCCTCGAAATTGAGGAGAAGATCAACAAGATTCGATGGTTGCCGCAGAAGAATGCTGCACAATTCCTTTTGTCAACAAATGGTTAGTTGAGTGAACTACACAGATCCTCTGTAGTAATTAAGAGTGTGTGACATTAGCAATTCTTTTATTTACCTTTTTTCTTTCAGTTCCTCACGTCAAGGTATATTCAAATAGTCAAGTTATCGTAATTAATTTGTCTATTTTCCCTAATTTTTTCTTC
>CAAKHC010007294.1:37191-56459 GCA_901007825.1 Macroramphosus scolopax
TGTAGAGATTTTATTCTGAGCCGAGGGTGACTTGACACTTTGTAATGTTTGGGGCAAAAAAAGCGGTAACGTTAGACGGTTCTCAAGTAACAAACTAATATCTAATCAGGATTTGAACTTTGGTAGGAAACCTCTGCTGACTAATATGCTTCAATACAAGCTTTGGACAGAATAAGGAAGTAAAAACAGCTTGTCTGGTTCAGTAGGAGTGAGGAGAGAGAGAAACTCCGTGCCGATCTTGCTAAACAAACTGTGAATAGTCCCATTACAGTAGTGGATGGAAACACAAATAAATTCTCTTTTCTTTGGGTCATTTTCAGAAAATGTTGTTAAAATTTGCTATAAATGTATGGAAATTTGACTATTGTTAGTTTGTCACTGCAGTTTATCTGTGTCCTAAATGACCGTTCGTGTGTCTGATACATATTGTGTATGATATAAATGATGTACCTTTCCCCTGCACAGTGAATGTTCAGACATGAGATAAGAACAAGCGACTTAGGGCAGAGCTACTACCAATTACAACTTGGATTTGACAGTAGCACTGACCTAAAAGTAAAAGCTACTTTCAGAGTAAAACACTTCTATGGATGCCATTTACCTATGATATAAACCTTTTGTTTTACATTGAGTGGTCTGATCTTGCAACACAAGGGTCATTTTGAAATCCATAACCTCATTTTACTACTCCACCCTCATTTTCAGCATTTTCGACTGTTTCTATGTTGTTTTTTAAATTTGTTGCATGCATAATTGTACTTTCTGAACTTGATGCATCTTCTGTATATTTTTTAGGGTGTACATCGGTAAAAGAGTTGCCGCAGCCTCCACCAGCTCTTACTGAGTATAACTGAAGCAGTGCCTGGATGTCCTCTGAGTCTATCAACCACCCTGTAGTCGAGCTGTGTCTCTGCCTTCATTGTGCGCCCACATTTCTCTCCCAATCAGCATTAAATTCTGTCACATTGTAGTTGTAGGCTTACTTATAAACAAAATGTAATGTGGTTGCACTCCTTCACATTAAGACACAGGGCAGCATCGTATCCAACAGTTGTGACCGACTTGTATCCAGTAGATAACAAATCCTGATTAAGCTGGAAAATCTCAATCCTGTTCAACTAAAAAAAATCTATGACACAGATTTGAAGTCGGATGGTTTAAGGCTTTTTGGGTATTTTTCGCAGAAGTTTCTTCTCTTATTTTATTGTTATGTCATGTCAAATCTGGCCTTCTCCTAAGCTGTGTCGCCCTGCTGGTCTCCCAGCGGGAGAGGAACCAAAAATATGTGTTGCATCTGCAATACAAACAAAACTAATTGGCTCTGGGAAGAGAAGGGGCTTTCATCGCCTTAACTTTTTGAGCTAAACCTTCAAAGGGGCAGTTATTGTGAGGAAACAAATAATGCTGCGCGGTGGGATTCTTTTTTTAAATTCCACCCATTTTTCTAAGTACATTTTAACTCCTTTGGGTTTTGTTTTGAAGCTTTGTTTGTTGAAGGTTGGAAAATCTTAAACATTGATCAAGTATGTAGCTCCCAAATGTTTCATTCTGAGTAAATTATAGTAGTGGGCTATGTGGCCATTCACCAGGCTTTATGCTATTTTTGTTTATTTTTTGCCTGCATATCTTATTTTTTAACACGTGACATAGTACCAATGGCAGAGTGCCAAATTTGTATCCACTGCACATTGGTAATTTATCTTTGACTGTTTTTGGATTTCTCTATGTTTAGGTATTTAAATATGTAGATGTGAAAATAATCTAAGCTGTGATCTGACCCATTTAATATAAACCCTTAGACATTATGTGATTTACATTGATATTGATGCATATAATGTCAGCCTATGCATTGTGGAGACTGTCTGTGATGTGTTCTTGCTGTTAAGTTGCTTCAGCTTCAGAGGCAGAAACCACAGAAGAAGATGTTCCTGGGGCACCCCATTCAATTTACTCATCTGATTTGATCTAGATTTCACTGTGCAATCATTTCAAATAGTGTGATACTTTAAAACATGTACAGTTTCTGTAGGATAAATCATAGAAACTCTAGAAGCATTACCTGAAGAAAATGCATGTGATTTATATATGTTGATGCTGATTGGAAGGCCAAATGGTTCATCTGTCAGTGTTTTGAAATTGATGACATTATAATCAGATGAAAACCCTAATGTTCAGTATTGGCTCTGTTGGCAGTATTGGTTTTAAATCACTCAACATTCATTTAGGCTTCAATGCATTATATAACTCATGCTAAATCAAAATTTACATCTGATAATGAGCTTTTGCACAGTTGATCAGTGTGCAGTGCGGATGATTTTGGAGTTGGATAATGCTTGTACTGTAAACAGTGGCTGAGATATATATACAAAGAAAGTGGATGGAGCTCCATAGACATTAATGTATCTTTCAAGACATAATAACTCATAGAATGCACATATCATCATCATGGGCTTCTGCACAGCTGGTTAGTGAGCATCAGTGAGCAATGAAACATTTGAACTGAATTTGTACTGAATACTAAATGCTGATACCCATACAGTCGTTGTCAGTGGAATTAATTCACATTTCTTTAACATTTACAAAAGAAAATGTACAGTACAAGCATAAGAATGATTAAAGACGATGTGTGTGATTACTGCTAGTCTAGATATATCTTCAAATAGGGTAATTCACACGGGCGCTATGTTTCTCCTTCCTGACCAGTTTTTCTATCCTTCTCAAAACTCCCACTCCCGTTAGACCCTTTTTGTCTAATTTAAATGTGATCTTAAACTCTTCCAAGGTAATATGTATTTATTCCCTTGGAAAATAATGTCAACGTAATTCAAAATAAACCCAAATACATTCTGCTACTTAATACAGATTAGTAGCTACATCAGTTATACAAGCCTATAGTATCTACATGTATTTCTAAGGGCATTTATGTTCTTTTTTTCTCATGTTCATATTGTCACAGTTGTAGAAATACACATTAGAACAATTCCTATTACACTCGCAGTGGGACACTGCAGCTCTTGCTTAATGGTTTGATCATGGTAGTGACAGAGAGGCAAGTGATGCTCTTTCACTTTCCCCTTCCAGAATGATCGGTATTTGTACAGGATCAAGGCCGAGCCTCCGGGTTCACTTACCCAAGCTTAAATAGACCAATCGATTTAATTGTTTTGCATCCCATTTTGGCTTTTTGATTGCAACCGTTACTTTTCAAGCCAAACTTTTCTTGTTTGCAGGCAGGTCAGGGTCCATAGTATATACCACAGTATAAAATATACCATAGTAAATACCATATTATATATTCTGGTCCATAGTATTCAAGTGTTCTCTATCATTTTATTTTAGCAGAGTTATTAATAGCGAGGAGAGATGATTTTTTTTTTATTTTGGATAGCTAAACGAAATAGCAACAGATGGAAGAAAAATATTAGATTTATAGGTACTGGGTTATAGTGGTGAAGTCATGTGACAGATCATGAGACACGCCTCATCAGGAACAGTATAACCCACTACGGTTCAACAGCACCCTGAAATGTAAATAAACCATTAAAAAAAAACACCTCTCTATCAGATTTAACCAACCGAACATTCATGACAATCATCATGAAGGGAGGAGTTATTGCACGACTTGTATTATAGTTATATCTGGGTGTGCCTAATAAATTGCCAAATGGGTGTATATGTTTATGGAACACTATCACTCTGGAGTGTATTTTGCATTACTACATTTCGTTGTATTAAAATATGATGAAGGAAAACACAGGATTAAACTAAAGTAATGGTACATGTGTTATTCCCAGTCCAGTAAACAGGTGATGCTTTAACCTGTTTTCCCTCTGGCAGAGCACGGCGGGGTAGTGCGCATGCGCGGTACCTCTTTGTGGCCCTTGTCTCATCTTGGTGCTCGTCTGGTCTTCAGGCACCTACTCTAGCAGTTATTCGAGGATTTGACTGTTAGGCAAAGATATTCATTTACATTTTAAATTATTTGCACTGTGCAGTCTTCCCTTGCTATCGACAGGAATTGTCTGACAGGCATAGATTGCCGAGGGCGTCGACTGGCCAACTGGCGGAGCATCCATTCATCCTTTCACCCGCAGCTGAAGATTTCCAGTTTCGCTAGCTAGCGTTAGCCGAGAGGCAGGGACAGCTGTGTGTGAGAGAGATTCGCAAAAATGTCTGGTTACCAAGGAAAGAAGAACATTCCTCGAATTACAGTAAGTATTGTTTCATTATTTTGACTACACTATTTTATGCCACTGTGCGGTGAGCCTCAGGAAGCTAGCCAACGCTTAGCTGTCGTATCCGCTCATCTCGCCGTCACCAGCAGCAACAGCAGCAGCTCGGCTTCAGCTCCGCCTGGGATGAACAATTATGACAAGCCAGTGGGTTTAATGCATGCCATTTGATTATTCCTCAGTTAGAGCTTGTTATTTTTGAATATAATGAACACTGAGCCTGGTTTGAAGCCCTCTGCAGCTCGTTCCTCTACTGTGAGCTGCCATCAGTAGCTGCAGCTCTCCTCCTCAACTGTCAGCATCCTTGTAAGGATGAAGATAACATGTTTAGGTCCAGCTTCCTTCATCATCCGTTCATTCTTCATCATCTGTTATTCATATAGTCTTACCACCCTTTCTCTTTTGTGAAGACGAACATTTGTAAATGATTCCAGTGAAGCACTAAGGACATGCTTTGGTCATTTGATTCTGTGAATAAGGGTGGCAAAACAGATTTCATAATCTCCCATTTTTCTCCTTTGTGGTGGATATTTTAAAATGGAGAGCAAAGTATTAAGGGCGTACAGTGAGGATGTCATGTTGGTCCAAATAAGTAAAACCTCTTTTGTAAAGTAGGTCATTGGACAGCACCCATCAGAAGCTTTTATCACGCAGCTGGTAAAGCCAGATTGCTGAAGCATATACTGTAGACAGCAAATGATTGTGATGTGTATTGGTGAATGATTCAATTTCTGCACAGAGAGACCTACAGTGGATCCACATTCGTCACAGTAGGTGGCTGACAGGTTTCTCCCAGGTTCAGGCAGTGTTATAAATTTACAACCCTGACTTCCCAGCCGCAACATGCAGGCAGCAGTAACTCAGAAGCAGGCCCCCGGGGCCCTCAGACACACACAGTCAGACACCATATATTAGTTTGGAATGGAGCAGGTAGTTTCGCACTGCAGAGCTTCTCACTAAGCACTAAACCTGAACTCATCACCTCATCACTGTGGTAAGAATGATAGAAATGCTGCAGTGATTGCAGTCATGGCATCACAGAACAATTGAGGGTGGTTCTTCACTGTAGCTTCTTTTTTGTCCAACCATGTTGCTGGGGCTGACAGTTCACGGAGCAGACTTATGACAAATATTACACGAGAATTAATTTATTAACAGCCGCAACAGTGAGTACTGAGTACTTGTGTGATAATGTAGTAATTAATACATGGTACCAATAAATGATGTAGCAATGACTACCGAGTGTTCATGTAGAAATGTAGCAATGACTATCGAGTACTCATGTATTAATGTAGTTAAGACTACTGAGTACTCATGTACGGTAATAATGCAGCAATGACTATCGAGTACTCATAATAATGTAATAATGACTACTAAGTATACATGTTGTAATATAGTGATGATAACATGTCTACTGGCATCACGGCTGCTGTGATACAATCACAATATGGCATCTAGTTAATTGTTTTAAACCAATATTCATTAAAACAGTTGTTGTACCTTCTCTCTTTTTCTTATTGTTGATCAAAAATGAGGTTTCTGAGTTTTGTTAAGAAGTATCAGAAAACTAATTTTGATGTGCATTTATATATCATTTTAATTCACTGACATAGGATGTTTTATTGGACAAATAAACACATGAATTGATGTGAAAATCACCAGTTATATCATTAATTCAATAAGGAGGAAATGCTACAAAAGCAACTTAATTCATTTATTATTCTTTCAATTATCAGCTGCTGGATGACAATTGTTAAGGTCTTTGTGCAAAAAGTCACCAATGACATGCATTGTTCATACAACAAGGAATTACTGTTTTATTCACGCAGATGTTTGAGTTAGTATACTACAGCTGTTATAGAGATGTGCACACACAGTGCAATACTTCTATTTATAGTAAAGCCTACACTGTTTAACATTGAGCCCTTTGCCAAGTACAATCAGTTCTTTGTAATCAATTCAGCTTTATTTTTACACTGTTGACTTTTCCACATTAGTCTGTATTCGGTCAGTTAAGTTTACACGTTTATCCACATTCTGAGACATTAATTGAGGAAGTTTAGGATTAAAATGCTTGCATAATGAAGGCCATTGATAAATGAGGTTGACGTAAGGATTTCCTCTTTTATACTTTGACTAATTAGCCACAGGGATGCAGTAGGTTAAATGGCTCACTTATATGTCAGTAATGGCTCGGAGATAAAGTCCATACAGCCTTAATGTAGAACTAATGTGCCCCCGCTCTCCATGTCCACTGTCTCCGAACATTAGTTTTATGTTGTGAGGATTTCAGTAAACCACTTTTGTCTCCATTAACTCTGCCTACTGTCCTCCGAGACCCCAGCAAGCCTGCAGAAGTAGGGCAGCTGAGTACACTCTCCTTTCATGTCGTACAGGTGGAGCTAACAGTTTCACTCCAGAGTTTGTCCTATTACATCAGGCTTTCTAACTTATCGTTTAGCCTAACCAAAACCTTTTCTTAAAGCTTATTGTTTTAATGTTACAAGAGTTGTAGAGTTATGTGAAAGTAATGAGAAATACATTGATCCAAAGAATAGCTATTAGCATTGGCTCATTACTATTAATAATGTCAGTTGCAGTTTCTGGCATACGCAATATAGGCCATTGTCTAGGGCAGCAAATATTAGGGGCGCACGCGGTGTATGCACTCTCAGGGTTCTGGAATACAACTAGCGCTTGTGTGGAGGTCACACGCACACGTAAATACACACTCACACACATACTGTACTTACCTACTTACCACCTGCGTTCCTGATACAGGTGTCCTACCTTCTGAACTGCTGTCCTGCTGCTGACGGAGAAAGACAAATTATGGCTGTCAAATAACATCTCACTCCCTCACCGTATAGATCAGGTGACCATGCTCACCACTGCTTCTGAAACACAATCAAATGGAATTGTACCTCAGCTGCTGATATACAGCTGCAAAGCCTGCAGCCCTCGGGGTTGCTGACATCCGTCTGAAGACGACAGGAGATTTTCTAAAGATAAACTCATTAAGACTGAAATGACATCTAAGATGACACAGGATCACCTCAGTGGTCTTGTTGTCAATTGTATCAACCATGTGATTGCTGTGGGTCTAATATGATGAAGTCATTCATCAGCGAATACTGTAGGAAGCTGAAGTTTTAGACCAGGAGGTATAATGTGTGTAGTTCATGTGCAAAAAGAATTTTCAGTTTGGATTCAACAGACGAACGTCCAATGTGTTTAATCCAATACTTTCTTGTATGTTTGTTCATATGTTTACATCTTCACATAAGTGGCATGATCTAAGTTAAGGCACCAAATGAGTCTGAATGACTATCGTGCTAATGCTAATTAGTGGGAAAGTCAATTAGCTAACTTGGAATTGTGACCAACATGAATCTGAGCAGAGCTGGATTTGTCTGTGAATTTGGTAAAATTGTCTATGAGGTTAAAAAAGTATGATTTCTTGCTCCTCTAATCTGCACAGTGTGCTCAGTTAATGTTGTTAATGTAAAATGGTGCCTCTCTTTCAGAGTGACCGTCTCCTCATCAAAGGGGCAAAGATAGTGAACGATGATCAGTCATTCTTGGCTGATATCTACATGGAGGATGGCGTCATCAAGTAAGTTCAAGTTTTGAAGTTATGAATTCAAAAGGGCAAATGTGAGGAAAAATGACAGAAAGAATATATCATCATATTTAAAAGACGGCAACATATTGTCTCTGGCAATTTATATTGTGTATTTTTATTTCATCCGACACTTCCAGGCAAATAGGAGATAACCTCATTGTTCCTGGGGGAGTTAAGATCATAGAGGCTCATGGGAGAATGGTGATGCCTGGAGGTATTGATGTGCACACCCGATTCCAGATGCCTGACCGAGGCATGGTGGCAGCAGATGACTTCTACCAGGGCACGAGGGCAGCTCTGGCTGGCGGGACGACTATGATCAGTACGTGTACATCAGACAGATGTCCAAATGTTTTTTCATTTAGTTCATAAAGCACAGTAAATCTGTTGTGGAGATTATAACATTGCATATGTGCATGTCATCAGGGGTATGATCTTATTATGCAGTTTGCCTTTGCATATTAAATCCAACCTGTTTGTGTTTTCTAGTTGACCACGTGGTGCCAGAGCCTGGTGTCAGCCTGGTCGCAGCTTTCAAAATGTGGAGGGAATGGGCTGATAGCAAGTCCTGCTGTGACTATTCTTTGCATGTTGACCTCACCGACTGGAGCAAAGCCACTCAAGAAGAGATGGAGACCCTAGTGAAGGAACATGGTAGGCAGTCAACATTCTCAGATTAAGTATGAAACTGCTTTGAAAATCCCTCCATCATCTGCCACTCCCAATGGTGCAGTGAAATATCCCAAGTTGTTATTTTGGATCAGAAAATCTCTAACATGTTTTCTCAATCTGACTTTAGGTTGGGTAAAAATAAGATATTGCACAGACCATAAATCAGTAACTTAATATGTCCGCTTTGTAATTTGTATCCTTTTGGTTTATTTTTCCTCCTTCACTTTAGGTTTCCCCTCTTTTGCTCTCTTTATTCCACTTTTGGCTATTTTCTCTCATAAGTTTTCTATCTTCAGGTGTCAACTCTTTCCTGGTCTATTTGGCTTATAAGGATGTTTTCCAACTTTCTGACTCTCAGGTATGCTCAGCTCAGTGGGGTCTGCACTCTACACTGAATTGTCTGTCACAGTGCTTGTTTTACAAGCTGTGGGACATGTTTTGGGTTGCATGCCTGACCTGTGAGCTGATCAGTCCATTTCATGATATTACAGATCTATGAGGTCTTCAGTGTCATCAGAGACCTCGGTGCAATTGCTCAAGTGCATGCTGAGAATGGAGATATCATCGCAGAGGTATAAAAAAACACAGATAAAGTTTCAGCAGTAAGCAGTTTTCATTATTTGGGATCATGATGTTCTCTTGTGGGTTTTTTTAGGAGCAGAGACGTATCCTAGAGCTGGGTATCACTGGACCTGAGGGTCATGTGCTTAGTCGTCCAGAAGAGGTGAGGCAGATCTTGACCTTTACTAAATATTATCCCTCTAGTGGGTCTCTTGATAGCTCTAGCTGTAAGACAGAACCGTTTCTGTTTGAAAGCCAGAAAAAAGCCAAGCCTCTGTTGAATGTGATGTATGTGCGTGTGTGTCATGGTCTGCAGGTGGAGGCGGAAGCAGTCAACCGCTCTGTCACCATAGCCAATCAGACTAACTGTCCACTCTACATCACCAAGGTGATGAGCAAGAGTGCTGCTGATGTTATAGCCCTCGCCAGGAAAAGGGGTATGAAGAGAAACGTTTTCTTTGCTTGTACACAATATCAGGGGGTCCTCAACAAAGAGGTGAATCATTCATTTTCACTATAATTCTTTCCCCAAGGAACACAACGGCATAATGTCAGACTGTTTTGGTTATGGGTTTCTTACACTTTCTGTAACAAAACATCTAAACCTCTTATCAAACGGTGGCCTGTGGTCTGATTTGTGCCATTCAGGGGTCCCTAATGTCATTGCGTTTGAACAACTGCACCATATTCTTATATGTTGCACTGACAGTGTCCTGTCTGCTCTTGGAGGTGCTGTGGTTTATGGAGAGCCAATATCTGCCAGCATGGGCACAGATGGCACCCATTACTGGAGCAAGAATTGGGCCAAGGCAGCAGCCTATGTCACATCTCCACCGCTTAGTCCTGACCCCACTACCCCCGACTACCTCAGCTCTCTATTGTCATGGTTGGTGCTTCTGTACAGATATATGGAACACACTTTGACACGCTACTGCTATATTTGAAGTGCATGTAAAGATAGAAATATTAAATCTCGCAAGTCATTTCTAAGTAATTGGTAAAAGATGTTGTTACACATTTTGAGCATGTTTCTTCTTTCATATATCTAGTGGGGACTTGCAGGTGACTGGTAGCGCTCACTGCACCTTCCAGACCTCTCAGCGTGCAATAGGCAAGGACAACTTCACCCTAATCCCAGAGGGCACTAACGGCACTGAGGAGAGGATGTCCCTAACCTGGGACAAATGTGTGGTGAGGGAGATAAGACCCATTATTCACACATTTTAATAAAAATCATATCATCAAATATTCTACAGCAAAGGACCTTGTTTATGAGATTTGTTGTTCTACCCCATAAGGTGACTGGAAAGATGGACGAGAATCAGTTTGTGGCTGTTACCAGCACAAATGCAGCCAAGATCTTCAACATTTATCCCCGCAAGGGCCGCATCGCTGTGGGTTCTGATGCTGACCTCGTGCTGTGGGACCCAGATATTACCAAGATCATCTCAGCCAAGAGCCACAACCTGGTGAGATGCTTCCTTTGCATGTCTTGACTCACATCCACAATTTCCTAATTTATTTATGAGCCCTGATTCTTAATATTTTATGTGATGGGGTGCCACGCAGGTGAAAAATTCCTGCACACTGCACTTCCTGTCAAATTCTATCACAAAACCAAAGCTGTCTTACAAATACACAGGAGCAGATCATTTTACTGCCAAAATATAGTGTAAAGTTTACATTCATGTTAATTATGTTATGAGGCACTTTGCATTCTATCAAATCCGACTCCTTACCAGCAAACCTCTTCTTCTCCCAGGCTGTGGAGTACAACATCTTTGAGGGCACAGAGGTTCGTGGAGGTCCTCTTGTGGTGATCAGCCAGGGTAAGATTGTGTTGGAGGAGGGCAACCTTCACACCACGGAAGGCTGTGGGCGCTATGTCAGCCGCAAACCCTTTTCGGATCATGTGTATAAGAGGATAAAGGCTCGCAGCAGGGTGAGTCCCTATCCCTCAACAAACATGACGTATGTTGGGTAACTGGTGGGCTGGACTGGCACCTCGCCATCTCACTGAATAGATTTGTCTGTTCAGCTGACAGATTTGAGAGGAGTCCCCCGGGGCCAGTATGATGGCCCAGTGTGTGAGGTGACAGTGAGTCCCAAGGTTTTGTCCACGGTCCCCTCAGTGAAGACATCTCCTGTCAAGCAACAACAGCAGTTTACTCCTCAGCCTGTGCGCAACCTTCACCAGTCTGGCTTCAGCCTGTCTGGTGAGTGAAACATCAAATATCCTTCGCAATGTCCCTCCATCACAATATCCCATTTTGACCCTGCTGTTGTATTATTACTGTTATAGGTGCCCAAGTTGATGACAACATTCCTCGCCGTAACACTCAGCGCATTGTGGCTCCCCCTGGTGGAAAAGCCAACATCACCATGCTAGGCTAAGGTGTTTTCTCAGCTGAGCCAGGGAGCAGGGCACATCTCCTCACCTCTGACTCCCCTTTCACCCCACCCAAAATCCCTTCATCAATCCTCATTCACATACTGTTTTCTCATGCAAGAAAAGAGAGCACTACTCCTTTATGTTTCATCATTCCTGCCATTTTCCACAGTAGAGGAAGATTCTAGTGAATTGAGCTTTTCTGCTGTTTTTCTAAATCACAGTCTGACTGCTGACATGTATTTGTTTACATTTATTTTCGGATGATTTCTGTTGTCACTGTTTGAGCTGTGATTTTGCCTTCTTGGGTTTGGAAAGCGACCAGGGAGAGGCCAGTTTCAATCTGAGGCATTTTAGAAACAGCAGTTGTTTACAATTTTTCTTCTTAAGCTGCATATTTCACAGATATTTAGACAGAATGTGCTGGTGGCACAACAAAGCCACCTCCAATTGAAAAACTGTTGTTGTGTTCACACAGTTGTTTTATTTTAAAATGTAACAATAGAGAACACAAGTACTAATCACAGCAGATAAGAAGGTAGAATATTGTTTCTGCATCTCATAACACTTAATTTATTCTGTTAAGTTTGTATTTAATTTTCTGTGCAACTGAACAATTAACCTTGGTCTTCCTTTTGTGTTATAGTTGCACTTAAAAGTTATTTTGGAATGCGCTGCCTGTACCCAAAGGAACAAAAGGGTATTTTTAGGTTAGAATTCATTCAGCTTCACCCTGAATTTGGGAGGCACATAAAGTTTGTCTGAGAAACATGAACATTTTCCCACATGCCTCATGTTTGTATAAAAAGGTTGTCAGGGCAACACACTTCCAATAATCAGCCCGGTGTATATTGTTCAAGACACTGACAGACGCTGCAAAGCTAGACGGGAGGTTTGCCTCTCTGCATCTGGTGCTACATGACCATCTCTATACACATAGATGATGTTGTCCACATTCACACAACGGTTGTGTAAGCTTTGTAATATCAGCAGCCAGTTTCCATTCACCCACTTGTGGCACAATTTGTTTTGCACCTGTAACAATCCAAATGGTAAAAATGTATGTGAGCTTGCAACCTCTCTTTGTGTTGGATATGTCCGTATCTTTTATTTGTTGAATTAAAATACTTACCTGCCTGTTGTGTAAGATTTTGATAGTGCACTGTATCTATGAAGGCTCTTTAAAGAAGTGAAACCATGACCTTTGAGACCTGACGGAAAATGCTTCGGTATGTATATGAAATCCCTCACAGTGTGCTGATGATGTGTCCACTGTTCTCGGTGTTAGTGTTGTGAATGAATTATCCAGTTCTCCTTCTCTTATCCCCTCCACCCGCCCGCCAGTCTCACCTGAGGTAGTAACGATGTTCACACACCACAGTCGGCCGTCAGTAACGCAGCACCAGGAGCTGTTGTGTACGAGCCATCTGTAAAACTGGATCATTTCTTTCTCCGTTGCCTTGTCAAGTGTAGGGTGTGTGTATGCCACACTATAATGTGAAGTGGGTTACATTTGGGAGGGTTCTTGTTAATGGTTATTGAGTTGTAATGTTGAGCACTGTTGTTGACCCTCTCCCAGCTTGTGTGATACTCGGTCATGTATGTTTTATAGGATACCAGGGTTCGGAGGGGCGGAAATCACCAGTCCTGTCAGCATTTGACCCTGTCTATGTAGATTTCAGTGGATTAAAATAATAAAGAATATGGCACTGACTCTTTTTTTGCACGTTTCAGTAAAGATATTAAAGGAAACAACTGATCACACAATTTACACTGATGCTTCCGATAAAGAGCATTCACTTTGTACCAATTCTACAACAAAGGTCCTGTACATAAGGTAAAGGTTACAAGATTACTACATAACTAACACAGATGCACCATGTAGCTCTTCACTGTTGTAGCTCTTTTAACAAGAGGTATTGGATACTTACAGTATACGCAGGGTTTGACTACTTAGACAAAGCTGTGAATAAGACGCCTCACACCCCCGCTTTAGTTAACTCGTGTAGGTTTGCTCCCTGGATGCCTATGAGATCATGATCATGTAATTTGATCCATGCTGTTTTTAAGGGTTTGCTTTAAGGCACATAGTAGAGTTTGACATCATTAAGGCTATTTTACTTGATGTCCTTTGGACAACTAATTCAATTTTATTTCACTTCAATTCCCTTAGGCTCCCCTGAAACAGTGTGGAGGTGCACTACGGAGGCCTGTTATCTAAAATGATAATGAGCTGTCTTTAAAATCTAGTTATATACGAATACCTTTGAAGAAATTATTATATTTAATACGTTTAATTGTTATATTAAGTATTTCCACCTTAGAAACCAGCTTCTTTGCTGAGCGACAGCACATCCCAGTGATGGGTATGATATGCAGAGAGACATCTCGACACAAGATGGAGGCAAAGAGGCGCAGATGAGCGCCCTCAGCGCCCTCAGTGCCACAATGTCACTGTTGCTCCATCTCCTCACTCTTCACCTGCAGTGACTCTTCCAGTAAAATGAACTGAGCAAGACATCGGCTACGTCACAGTGATCGCACACGTCAGAAAAACTTCTGGGATTAGTTGGAGCGATGCCTCCTGGCTCTTTGACAGTTGTCCAATTAGGACTTAGCATGATGAGAACTCAGAGAGGGGAATCCTAATGTCTTCGCCCCCTGATTAAAGCTTTGTGAGAGAAAGAAAGATTCTGCATAGCCGAACCCTCCTGGGGAAGTGTGCACACATGAGTCACCATCATCACTTGCTATGCTTGCCATCCACTGAAACACAGACTACACTATTAATGATCTATGATTACTTTGATTACTTAAATTATGGAGTTTATTAGAGCTGCTGTATATGGAAAATGTTATATCTTTAGGAAGCATGGAACACAGGTATTGTTGTTTGGGGTGTTGTTCATAATCTCACTACTAGATACCAAAGAGGAGGTGAACATTAGGTCATCTGTACCATCAGTAGTTTATTGCTGCTGCTGGTAGTGCCGCTCCTAATGGCATCTGCGCAGAGATGGTGTGATTTACAGTGTCGCGGACATGCCAGTCAATGACAACGCGGACACAGACAAGCCCTCTTACTGCATTGCTGTTCCCTCCCCTGTGGGAAAGCTGTCCACTCCACTTCTACGGCTGAACTAAATGTGCGGAAGGGGAGATGTGACTTAACGATGCATCTCTTCCCTCTCGCACTCACAAAGGGAGCACATTTTGAGACAGCACAAAACGTAGCCGGGAGGAAATAAATCAGTGCTGTTGGTGGAGTTTGTCCTCTTGCCCTTTTGATGTCTCTGCGTGAACAGACACTTTGCAGGCGTGAACTCAACTCAAGTTTTAACCGTTGCACGGCGCACACGCAGGAGATCCTCTGAAGGACGAAGTGATGGGTTCTATCTGTGTGGAAGGCAACATAAAAAAAAAATTATTGAAATAAGGAACATGGCCTGAGAGAAGAATGTCTCAGACTATGTATGACTTATCTTGGCATCTCTAAATCTGGTGGATTTTTTTAAGAGGCTTGTGGGCCAGTCAGGATTGAGGTCAGCAACCACAAGGTCAGTTAAAATTCAACAGAAGTATATGCAGACATCCATCTGGCGCTGCCAGGAGGTACATGAAATTGTGGGAATGCGGAGAGATGAACTACAAGATTTCTCGGGGCTGTATTTTTAGTTAATCAACCCAAGGAAAACAAAACAACATAATGAAAGAAAAACAACAGCCCACAAGTATCCCAATAAACCCCTTGTTAGGAGTATGTCATACAAATTTATTGTAATATGACATGTATACAAGCTTTCTTGGATTTTTACTCTGTACGCAGCAGTACACGGACATTTTTCACGACATTGTGCAAACTTTGGAGACAACTTGAGCACCCATGATCATCATTCGTGTATCATAAGGGAAAATCATGCAATTCTAGAAACGTTTCCTATTTACATTTTATACATATGAACTGAACTTCTGTATTATAAAATGTGTAAACATGATTGTTATAAGGATTTTTTTCTTTTGGTATTCCGAAAGGGAGTTTTTTTTTCTTTTTTTACACTTTACCAAACTTTAATACAAACTTGATGTTTTTGAAAGACGTAACTGTTTCGGTTCTCGTTGCTGTATGTGTTCAAAGGGCCGATAATGTCTTAAAAGATGAAATCGTGTGGTTGGGATATTTCTTTGCGTCGCTCTGAACTTTCAAAGCTGCAACAATTCACCCGTATCTCGCCTATTTTGAGTTAGGACTATAGTCTTGAAGGAATACTGTGGTTATACAGGCTCTCCTTTTTCCGACAGGGACATTTGGTGTATTTTAATGGTGGGAAGGTTTCCGACTGGAGGGGATTGGGCGCAGTTTGACTCGTGTGGTGGAGTCACACCACAGATGATGCAGCAGCAGGTATGGTAAAAGTTTTTACTGCAGAGTTTGGCCACTTTAGTCCTGCTTGTTTCTGCGGATCCAGATCCTCCTGTTGGACCACCAGAAAAGACCCTCCACTCCCTGCTGTCCCTGGAGGAAGGGGTTCTGGACAGGGCCATAGAGGAGGAGGGGCTGAGCCGACAGGAAGCCCCCCTACTGTCCAGGCCTAAAGTCAGCGGCTGGATGTGGCCCTGTGTTTGACCCTGACCTGTGCTCAGATGATGGTGATGTGGTCTGGGAGTCTTTCTCAGACAGTGAACTCCCAGTAAACTCTGGAAAGCTTTTTTAAACTCCTGATTGGAGCATGGGTAGATGATGGGGTTGATGCAGCTGTTGAAGTAGCCAAGCCAGAAGGTGATCTTGAAGACAGTGTCAGAGGGTCGGTATGCAGGGAATATGGAGCCTGTAGAGGCAGAAGAAAAGTCAGAGGATGACCAACAATATTGCACTATTTTCCAATAATATTAGATTAATTATCCTCTACTTATGTCTGCTGCCGGAGGCCCCCATCACGAAACGCCATATCACTAATGTGCACACAGACTGTCTCACCCCTGCAGCATTGAAGAGAGGAGTTGCTAACATGCCTCTAAAGATAATTACCTTCACATACGAAGACGACGCTGTGATCAGCAACAAAAAACAATCGCGATATGTAAAACAGGCAATTAAAAAAAAACACACAGTCAGGACGGTAAAGTCATTAGGCGGATTGATAGCAGTTAGCAGGCGAGCGGTTACATGAATAGTGTGCTGATGTTAAATGAGTCCATGTCCCTAACTTTGTAGTTTTGAGATGGTATTTATATTTATAAAGAATAAGGACTGACAACCCAAAATTACAGACTTGAGACTTGCCTCTTGACTCAGGATTCGACTTTGGACTTAAGTGTAAAGACTTGAGAAGTAATTGGGACTTCCAAACTTTAAGTCGTTATTAATTTTCTGGAAATATTAAACGGACCTTTATAAAAAAAATGTAGGCATGTGTGACATTTTGGCTGTGGGCTTGCATATCATAGAAGGGTCATTGGTCTTGGTTGAGCTCTGCTCTCTGTACCTACATTTTATTAATTGTTCTATCCAGTTTCCACTTGATCATAAATTGTGCTGCTCATGACGAGAGGAAGTTTCTAGCAGTGTGAGTCGTATCCTTAATGACGAAGGAAGTAAAATGCTTTAAATGGGTCTGCTCGTCACTGCGCATGCAGGTGACTCATACTCATATTGACTCATATTCACTGACAGTGAAACATTAAAATAATGAAATGGCTGACTTCTTATGGCCACAATCTATCTTAAACGGGTGACAAATTAAAGTAAGAAAAACATTTTAATTGTCCTGGTAAGGCGTTGGTCCAACACAACCTGCCTGGAGCGTGTTTCTAAACTCATTTATTAATTTATCTCTCTATCTTTGGAGGATGAAGGGGAGAAGCTGCCTTGTAAAATGATTTATTGGGTGAGCTGCTGCTGACATTAAACCTTGGCTTTTGAAAAATGAGACGGGGATATAGAGAAGGATAGAACGAAGAGGTGGCGAGAGTTTGAGAGCAAATCATTTTGGGCCTCACTGTACAACGCCTTCATTTCATCCCCAGCTGTGGGAAAAACAAGCAATTCTCTTATTGCTAGAACGCTTGATAGATTCATTTTATAAGTGAAAAAGAAGGGTGTTACATCTGTTAGAAACATTTCCAAAATCAATGAAACAACACTGGCTGTTATCATGTGAAAGGTGTGGAACTGCAGATCTTACCTTTAATTATAATACAACACATTTCAAGTTATCATGAAGAATAGAATATATATATAGATATATATATAGATAGATATAGAACATAGATATAGATAGATAGATAGATAGATAGATAGATAGATAGATAGATAGATAGATAGATAGATAGATAGATAGATAGATAGATAGATAGATAGACAGATATGAAATGGCCTTTTATTATATAGATATTATAATAATCTGTGAAATATGACACATCTTGTCAGTATATAGACAACATGTCTGGTATATATATAGAGCAACCTGACATCCATTTGGAGTCTTTTGTGGAGTTGTTTCTGACCGTCTTATTTAACCAGGTAAAAAAAAGGTTTGAGATAAAATAATTTGTTGTAAAGTGACCTGGCAATGAAACTATTCTTACTCTCAAAAAATTTGAATACCTGACTAAATCCGTCTCTACACGTCAAAACAGGAACATTTCTTTATGCTTTGCATCTGAAACTCTCATTGTACGTAGAAAGATGTGGCAGCGGTATGCAGCCATGACGCCAGTATTAGTTGGGGAGCGTTGGTAAGCTGAGGCTTTTCCTCATTTCCCAGTCAGAAATGGTCTCATCAACTGTAGCAGCTATATTTAAAAGCATGAGAGCATGGAATGAATACAAGAACCCTCTGGGATTTGTAAGGGATTTTGCTACATCTGATATCTGTTTGGTTTGGATTTGCATCCATCCATCCATTCATTCATTTCGTCCATATTGACACTGGTACATGTATATTTCACGCATGGATGGCTGGTTATTTCCCTTCAAGCTCGTCTTTATCAACCTGCATGTTCTTGTGGAGATCATCATGTGAGGTCTGACGCCGATGTGATGCTTTGTCTGTCGTTTCCAAGCTGGTATTGTGATGAAATGAGTCCGAGACACCAGGGAGAGGGGACAGAGCACAGAAAGGGCTTGACACCTAATTTAACTGTCTGTGTTTGAAATATATTAGTCTCATATTCTCTGCTTTTTGTTTACAAGCAGGGGAGTAACGGAGGCTTTCAGAGATCTGAAAGATTTATGGAGCCTATTTATGGAACGTCTGCACGGCCGGGTCAAAGCATTTACTACACGGCTCAAGAGGCCACGGGGCTCATCTGAATAGTAACTTCAGTGAGCTCCCACAGAGGAGAATATTCAATTAACATCATCAACCTATTACATCCGCCTGTAGTGAATGTGAATTACATAATTCACCATTATTGTTTAGTGTGGTTCTATACACTGTCTATTATAAATGCAGCACCTTGTTCCTCATATATCTAATGACTGTTCAGGGATCGTGGTCCCTTTAAATAATTGTAACAGGTGGTGACGTAGAGCCCGATGCCGGTGGAGACCGGGCAGCGCCTTTTTGTTCATTCATTCTTTTCTTCAATAAACGAGACACGCACTCGTGTTCTCAACGTGAGAAATTGTTTCTCTTCCTTCTCTGCAATTTCCACACCTTGACTATTTTGGTGCTACTATGCTCATTTAACGGACGCTGATACGGAGCCCGTATTTGTTTCGTGCCGATCAGTCTTGCTGGCCTCTGATTGGTCTTATCCCCGTTACAATAGCTCTGTCCTCTGCAGG
>CAAKHC010007294.1:60859-113603 GCA_901007825.1 Macroramphosus scolopax
TTCTCTTCTCTCCTCTCCTCTCCTCTCCTCTCCTCTCCTCTCCTCCTTTGCTGCGGGTGAAAGCATTATGTAGTCACCTCAGGTCTCTGTCTCCCTCCTTTGTGCTCCTGCACACTATTAACCACTGGCTGACATTTCCCTGTAACTCTCTGCTGCACACTGGATGTACAGCTGTTCTTTGATGGACTTCAATGTCCGTGTTTGTCTCTTCCCAGCGCTGGCATGGCGGCAAAGCTTGCAGCCAGTAGCCATCGTGACCCAACCCTGGGAGATTCTCCCACCCACACAACTAGAGAAACGCGTGGGGGCTTAATGCCTGTAAGATAATTACATAAGTAAAGAGATACGTGTTTATCCACAGGAGCAGTAAAGGAGCTCATTACACTGTCATTATTTTGTACTGCAGAGAAATCAATTAACTTCAGATTAAAATATTAAGTGTTCTTGCTGTATTAAATAGTCCATTTTTCTGTATAAAACTACTGTGTTCATTGAACTGAAGAAAATAAGTTTGAGCGTATAACTATCTAGTCTCTACAAAACCCTGGTCAACCATTAAACCTTTATCCCCTGATGGAGCTTTGTCAGTGTTTAGTTATTATCCATTCAGTGCCAGTACAATGATGATATCACATCTGTCGCTGCAGTTACATTATTACAGTCGAAATAAAGTCTACGGGCCAAGATTGTTTTTCAGGGGAACCCCTAACAGACCTCTTGAGGATTGAGCCAAACAACTCTTTTGGAAGTTTTCTGATGAGCCTCCTTTGCTTATCAAACCTACATGCTTTACATCCATGAGGCTTCATCTCTGAAGCTATATGGTTGTTTTCCACAATTGATCGGCTTAATATTCACATCCACATCCACATACAGGATTTACACTGAAACAGCAACTGTAGCCTCCTGAGACAGCCGGAGGTTATGAAACGTGCCCAAGGCTAGGGCATGTATTATTACTCATTCACTCTCCTCATCCCTGTTTTTTTTAAAATGTGGAGGTCTGTCATATAAGAATCCTGTTCCCTAACAGCATGCATTTCTTTTATGGCTGCTTTCCCGCCAGACACACTACAATGTGTTGAAGCTGCTGCTGCTGAGGGTTGGACAGGAATCCACAAAAATGTTGACGACAGTTTGAGCCGCTGTATGTCCGCAGTAATTTTAACTCCACAGGGGTAAACATCCCCTCTCAGATGTAATCTCATCCTCTTCATTGGCCGCAGGGTAAATCCCAGCCGACAGTAAGGTATCCACTGCTAGAATGACAGGGACTTGCAGACACTCGTGATTGCCAATTTATTATTAAAAATCGATTCCATTCTAGGGCCTATGAGGATGCCACTTAATCATAAAGGCTTGTGGTTGTTAGAGATTTAGGAGAGATTTCAAAACAGAAGAAATAGCATCCCACAGATTGACTATTTTAAGATCAATGCATTATTAGTATTATTATGTGTTAAAAAATGAATGTAAATCCCAAAGACAACTGCACACATTCAGAACAGCCCTTTTGATTAGATAATCCACAGCCTACTTCACAATGTAAAGCCTAAAATGTGTAATATATCGAATCATGACGTTCAGCTCCTGTTTTCTTGACTTATACGTGCAAAATTTCTCATGAGACTTAAAGTCTTCCTCTTATTTCTCTCCACAATCTGCACAGTGGAAATAAAATTGAGCAGTCTTCATTATGAGTACGGACATTAAAAGGGTAAACAAGCTATCAAAATATCCACTTCATATAACATGTTTGATTAATCTCCATCCGACTCACCGAACTTTGAGAGGTGTTCACATCCCGCCGGCTCGCCGGAGCCACAGTTGGAGTCGGCTGTCTGCGCCTGCTGAGTCGCGCTGTGAGTCTGTCAGAGCAGAGAGAGCCAAGTACTCTCCTCATGGAGAGCCTGGATAAACGACCGACCTTCAGGTGTTTCACGACTCTTCAGATGAGGATGAGCACCAAATGACTCACTGCTTTCTCCTCGCACCACTTTCCCCCGTACCCCCAAGAACGCCCCCCCTCCCCCCCTCCCTCCCTCCAGTCACTCCCTGTGCGTCATCGCCACCAGCCACCGTCTTCCCAAAACCGTCTTTCATTCAGAAACGCATCATGACGGAGCGCGACTCAACTTGGCATTACTGTGAACCTGCAGGAGAGAACATGACTGGAAATGTTCCCTGATGACCATCAGTCATAGGGATGAAGCGAGGCCGTGGCCAGGAAGTCAACATTGGAGGAGCCCAATTCTGCCCTCCCCTTGATTTCCTGCCACTCTCAAGTATTTAAAAAACCGTTAACACACTCATGAACTCTTGAACCTCTTACTTTCTCTTTTACCTGTTTATTTTTTTTGTAGTGGGGTCCCCCAACATCTATATATATATATTATATTTATATTATAATAGTGTTATGAATATATTATGACTATTGTCTTCTGTATTACAGCTTTCTTTCCCAACTCTGCTCAATATGATTATGATGATGTAACCGGTTTTGTTTGATTATATTGCATTGAATGAATGTTTCATGGTTAACATAAGCATTACTTTATCCTTATTACCAATTTTAAATCGCATTGTCTTTATCTGGAGCTTCTTAACTTAAACCCAATGCACGTAATCTTAGTAAGCTTTTTCTTTATGGTTATATAGAGATTTTTCTACACAGTCAGTTTGTTTTTCTCATTTAAACAGGATTTATAACTACTCTGTGTTCTCTGGTCTGTTGCACAATTCAGTCAATACACATTTGTTATTGCCTCGTGTGCAACAGTCAATTGCAATATATCTGCCGGTAAAATTTCATGAGGGACATCATTATTCACCTCCTTTTCTTACACCCCCATCCCCTTTTTTCAATTAAGCTGTGATGAAGACATGAAGCAGAGGCAAACACAAGGGCACCAACACACATAAATACAAATAAACGCAGTGGATTGATTTTTGCAGGGGATGTGTTGATAGTGGAATCCTTTATTGCCAAGTAGGGAATCCTCCATTCAGCCAGCGTATTCTTTGTTTCTTGCATCCTGATATGAAGGCTATGCCAGAAGCTGCTGCTGCTGCTGGCTCGCAGTGAGAGATGTTAAGCTCCTCTGTGTAATAAACATTTCACAAAAAATTTAATTTGACTTTTATCTTACAGTGCTTCCTGTCCCGTAGAATAAATCTACTTCATCATGTCAAAGCATAATCACAAGAGCACCTCTGAACTCTTCAGTAATATTAGTACTAGTACTTTTATTTCGGTGGCAGGCAGCGTGCAACACAAACCAATGACACATCAATTCTGCAAGCACATAAATTTCACTATTAATGAAGCAAATATCACACATGGGATCCAATACTGAAATAAAATTCAGCCTCCACGGACATTATTCAAGAAAATGATCATCAATCTGCATGCAAAATCGCCCTATATGGACCAATCCATTCATGCAATATACTGCAACAACAGATCAGTCGTGTAATTGTTGCTTTAAGGTCTGCAACACAGCATTAGAAGACAATACAGTGGAACAATCACAAGCTTTAAAAATGATCACAAACCGATGAAGCAGTGATATTACTCTCATTTATTTCATCTGTGGCTGCTGTGTCTTTGCATCTTGTTAGTGTCTATCGTGCTATCTAAGATCCGTTGGGAAAGCAATTACCTGTCTGAGCTGCCTATATGCTAGGCTGGGCTGCTGAGTTTAAAAGATGCTCGAATCAATATCTCTGCACCGGAAGAAACATTTCGCATCATGGAGGCAACAAGGTGAGCCGAGCACACTGATGTTGGCATTTTGCAGTAGCATTCACCGTTTATTGTATATGGAGACCTTTCCTCTCCCATGTGGTTCCGACAAAATCATCTAAAAATGACTAATAAGCACAGACTTCAGTCAAATGCTCACAGTTGACATTATGCTGCAGGGTTTTCCTTTTGCAATTCAGAATTGTAATGTTTACACTTCATAGGAAGATTTTAATGGCAAATTAGCTACTTTATGTGTTATGTTGTAATCATTTTCTCCAAACCACTGACGAACTGGGGCTGGCTTCGTTTTACTGTAAGAAACTGAAGGGAAAAAGTTGACATTGTGAAATAAAGGTTGATGAAGCTCCTCATATAGAGTTGCAGTCAGCTGTCCACCCACACACAAACGCAGCCAACCTGAGTCTCGCACCTGAAAATGTAAATTAAAGTACAGAGAAATCCCTTGACTTGGCAGCTGCAATGGACAAAATTATAAGAAATATTTTTTATAACTTGCTCCAACCTTCCTTTATGTAAGATTTAGTCATACGTGTAATGTCATCACTATAGTTCCCTTGTTCCGTTTATTAAAGACGACAAATCCTTCTGCGTCTTTTGTCTTCACTGAGTTACATGCATTTATAAAAGGCAATGCCTGGTCAGTATTCAATTCATGTACAATTGTTTTAGCAGTAGTCTGATGTAGGCGTTATGAAATCACGGAAGTACTGTTTCTATTTTTAAGCTATGCATCTTTTTAGTTCCTTGATTTCCATCAGAACATTCGTAATATAACTATTGTACTGCTTTATTCACACCCACATGCAATCTGCATATTGTTCATCACTTATTCAATATAGGAAAACATCTACAAGAAAAGCACAAACCCATAAGATACCACCAGATGATTTATTTCCACCATATGTCACCAGGTGAGCCTAAAAATAAAGAAGTCACAGCACCTGTGCACCACCCACATGACACATTTATTCGTTGTGGAAACTGGTGGGTTTAAAAGTGAAAAGCTGAGCCTCAGGGAGGTTGCATGATGTTCAAGTGGTGTAATGGTTCAGCCTGTTATTGGGCTCCAGTCGTGGTGCAATCTGCAATCGCAGTAATGAAGTCAGACCTAATTATCTCAGCAGACGGAACTCCACTCTGAACAGGACTGTAATTATGGCCTAAATGCTGCTCTCTTACTGTTCTGTGTCAATCCCAGAGGTTATAAGGGGTCTACTGCTGCCGACTTCTAACCAAATTGACACACACACATCCTGAGGGCTCAGTGGGCTCAGCAGCGATAGTGGCAGGGACGGTCTTATGTACTGTGCCCCCCCCTCCACCCCCCGTCTTACTGGAGACAGTGTTGTCTATCATCTGATTAATTAATCACATCTCCACATGTCACTCCAGCACTGTTGCTATTTCCCATGAGCAGTACATTGCACCATTATTATACAGATAAGTCCATGTGAAACCCTGAATCCCAAACCTATTTCAGGAAGATTACACATTAGACTATACAGGAAGTAATATATGAAGATACAGCTTACAAGAAAATGGGGTAGCAGGGTTATTTACAAATCCATCAGTGGTGCCGTTCTTTTGAATATTTGAATGTAAACCAACAGAGTTTCATCATGTCTTACAGATTGTTTCCTGGCGGGAGCAGTTGTTGAATTAAATGAAATGTTTCAAAAATATGATTGAGGAGGAGTAAGCTGCTTGTGCAGTGACCTGTATTGTAGGAATTGGAAATCCAAATGAGGAGTTGGGACAGATGAGAGGACAGTTTGGCTCGCAAGGGAGTATGCACCTCACGTCAGCTAATGAGTGCAGCCAACAAGCAGTCACACAGCATGATGAGATATGAGTACATGTAGCAAGGGCAATGCAAATGCACATATGCCTGCCCAGTCAATTATTGCAAGAAGAAATGGTGGCTTTTTGATATATTTCTTCTGGAAAAGATTACTCATATGAGAGTCAAATTGACTGTGGTTTACATGTGTGACATTAAAGTGGCCAATAACGAACAATACATACATTTAATCCTCCTAAAACAAAGACAAAATGGAGTTTTATCCAGGTCAGTCTGGTTTGGAAAACATTCAAAACTGAGCGAAAAGAGAGAACATGCAGTGCAGCATAATACACAGTTATTCCTTCTACAAGCACTGCAAAGCAGCATGAATCTGACACACTAATGATTGATTTTAGCGCTTATATTCCTCCAGAGAGCAACAGAGAGCAACAGTATGGCATTAAGGCACAACAATGCAATGGGCTTCAAGGTCACTGAGAACAATAGTTATTACTCGGGACTCATTCGCTGCCAACATATACTTGAAGAGCATCAAATGCATATTATTGAGGCTGCAGGCAAATCTGATAACAATATGCATTTACTTTATTATCACTGCTCATTATTACCACTCATGTATTCTAGGTTATTCACCACCTGTGGACATCTATCCTTGAATATGGAACTGCTAGAAAACAAGAATAAAAAATGAGGCACTTTTTAATAGCTGTAGGAACAGGCGGCTATCTGAATTCTGGCCACTGGAGAGTCCGGTCTATTTGACAGTCCAGTTTTCCGCAGATAG
Organism: Macroramphosus scolopax; assembly: GCA_901007825.1. Classification (NCBI taxonomy): domain Eukaryota; kingdom Metazoa; phylum Chordata; class Actinopteri; order Syngnathiformes; family Centriscidae; genus Macroramphosus; species Macroramphosus scolopax. Next base: position 67,217 of record CAAKHC010007294.1, read on the forward strand.
CATGGCAAGGTGACAAAGAAAAACGGGGGCAATATTCTGACTACAACAGCTTTAATTATTCATTTCATGGGAATTGTCAGCAAATGTTGTTTTTTGTGTGTTCATGGTCATTCATTCACAGTGCAGGTTGTTTTGTGCAAGAGGAAATCATTATTTGGTAGTCATCATGGCATCCACAAAGACTATTTTTTTTAATACAATCAAATTAGTCTAGGATGCAAAATGACAGGAGGGCACCTCAAGAGAAAGTACTTTAATGACGAGTTGACCCTGGTAACAATATTCACTAAAGCAACTAGAACAAATTAACATATTGCACCCCCTGAACTGTCAGTCAAAGTTAACAACATGCATGTAACCAGTGCAGGACAGCACGCATGGTGGGGGTTCTGAATTCGGCCCAGGGCTCCAACAAGGTCTTGTTCATTTGATGCCTATTGGAAATCAAAGGAACTTCTCCATTTGTCATTTTAGAAATGTAGTTAATTTATTACGTAATTTTCATGAACAATATGTGATTTTCATCTAGTTGACAGGTTTTCATCCATGGTGCTTCAAACAGCGGTCTTCACACTGTCAGACGGTCGTTCAGATTTCATCTTCTATGACATGACTTTCATTCAAAACCTGCAGCCTGTATAGAAACATTATCTTCTGAGAACACCGTGTGATTACAAAGATGGCCTGAGGACGGGACGCAGGAAATGAATATCCTCGCACACACATACACAAACACACTCACACGCACACACGCACACAGATAAAACCTAACACCAGTTCTCCTATCCGCAGCTCACTGAGACCAGGTCATTTTCTCTGAAACTAGGAGGCGCCCTCTAGCGGTTGACATTGAGCGATGCAAATCACTAGTCATAATCTGTAAATTTGATATCACATTTGTTTTAAACAATAAATTCATAGTCATTTTGAGCATCGATCTTTTATTTTTAAACAACTAACAACTTCGTTGGATCATTTTACTGTGTTTTATAATTATTGTGTACTACATATATTTAAACCTTTTTGGATAAACCTAACTTATGGATCAATAACATGTACATATACGCGTATAGTAATGTTTAGTATGAAACCCAATATAAAGAAACAATAAACAGGAATTCTTTAAAAAAAACGATAAAGGAAAAACAGACCTGACAATTACGCTACGCGCTGCGCATGTGCGAACTGAACACGGAAGTGACTTATCAGTTGCGCAGAAACAAACAACACCCCGCTGAAATCTCTAAACTAGTTTTATAACTCGTTCATCAGTTTGTAGTGCCGTATTCTGATATTGACAGCTTGTGAGTATATGATGGTTGTCGTGTCGTTAATGCTGTCGTAACCGAGCCTCAAACAAACAGTTAGCAAAAATGCCAGCTCGTAACGCTGTTTCAGACGCGGTTCCCAACAGCAAGGTCCGCTACTCCCGGTTAGCTTCTGATGACGATGGTTACATTGATTTACAGGTAAGAACGATTCGTCAACTATGTCTGTAATCACACATCAAAATGGTCAGGAAAAAAGGAAGCAGGAAAAGTATTTATTTTCTTAGCCTGCATTTAAGATGTATCAAGTTTTCCCAATAATAACTGCCTTATTGTGCGCTTAGCCTGGAGATTAAGCAACTGGGCAGGTAATACAAAATAAGTTGTGCAGTTTAATTTGACAATTTCATGCATTTAACAGGCTAACCAGAAAGGTCTAAAACACTTTATCCTACATGTCCCATAATGCAGCTGGGAAATTAAATAATGTATTTGTTAATTTTCTTCAAAGGCATCATGTACAGTTAATAACATGAATGTCGTTGTTTGTTGCTCTGTGTCCGATTCTAGTTCATTTGCACCTGCTGTCCCAAACAAATAAACAATAAACAGTTCAATATCTGAGCAGGTTTCAGGTGAGAAATAAGCGATTTAGTTGCTGAATCTTAACTAATCCAATTTAAAAGGGCAAGGGCACTGTCCTATTGAAGTATTATTCTAATATCCTATAGAGCCAGGGTCTCCAAACATTTTCAAAGAGGGCCAGATTTGATATTGTGCAATTTTCATTGTCACAATTGTCTTTTTCAAAGGCAACGTAACCAAATGTAATCTACTCAGAAAAACAATTCTGCCTTTCATTCATATCCGGAGAGTCAGATTAAATTGAACAAACTATGTGGAATACCGTAAACTCTCATGAAGTTGATAAATATCTTAACCTCACGTTCATTCTAAAAAGGAGTTATAAGTAATGCAAAGTTGTCTGTTATCATTAAAGTTTTAAACATGTGAATGTTGCTCTTGTCTTTTACAAGATCATTTAGAAAGTGATAGTTTGTGTCACATCTACAGGTACATAACATCAACAATTATAGCCTAATCTTATTCAAGAGTTTAATAAAATAAGTGCCATACGTCCAAGTGCATATTTTAACTATGCTTTTGACTGTGTTGCGTTTTAAAGATTTATTCCGTTTGACAGTGCTAGCAGGCCATAAATAATACATTATAAGACCGATGCCGCAGGTCGTTATTGGCCCCCGGGCCGGACTTTGAACATGCCTGCTATAGAGGTTTGCGAATTAGCAAACATTGGCTTACAATTTTTCATTCACATTTTCCCTATCCCTACAGCTACTGTTATATACTGTGTTGATATTTTGCAAGTGAGTATGTCCATTTGTAGTAGTGTGATGGTATTTCGCTATATTATGCTTTATATGCATTATATTTTGGAATCCACAGACTTTTATTTTGAAGGATACATTTTAGTAGTTCCACTATCTTTTAGCTGTTGGGATAGTCTGAACTAACTTTTTAATTATACCTTGTAGATCTAATATGAGTGAATATTCAGTCACTTGATTATATCAATTTCAAACTCTGTGCACATATTTTGAAACACATGCTTATTTGCATTTGTTAATCATTGGGGTCATTTTCTCAGACTGTCACCACCAGAGGAACAACACTCACCCAGTTATCTGAACTTTTGGTGGAAATTGGTGAAGTTCCAATTTAAATCTACATAAAGATGTGTTCATTCACAGGGAACCAATACAACTTCAAAAACATCACTTTCAGAGCTCATTAAGGGGACTATATAACTAAAGCAGTCAAAGACTATCACTTGTTCAAGAAATGTCACTGCGTAATGAGACATGTTAAGTAGGCCTGCACAGTATATAAGTGGTTAATAAAGCAGGGTCATTGAAAGCCTGTTCTGTCAGACAAAAGTGTTTTTAATGAAACATTTCTCCCCCTTTGCAGTTCAAACGGAGCCCACCTAAAGTCCCATACAAAGCCATTGCGCTCGCCACAGTCCTTTTCTTAATTGGCTCCCTGTTAATCATCATTGGCTCCCTTCTCCTGGCTGGATACTTTGGAGTGACTGTGAGTATAAATGAAGACCGTTTTCATCACGTCTTATAATATGAGCAATACATTTACCTCTATTGCACTGAGGTCCTACTTAAATATTTCCTGTCTTTCAGCACTCGGATCGCACCTTTCCTGTCCTGATCATAGGGATCCTTGTCTTCCTTCCTGGAATTTACCACCTGCGGATAGCTTACTACGCATCAAGAGGCTACCCAGGCTACTCCTATGATGATATCCCAGATTTTGATGACTAGTGCTGTTTTCAGATGGGTTCAGGCTTACGATAGATGGGATTCCTCATCCTCCATGCAAACGGGATACAAACCTCACTGACTCCAGGAGAAATATCGGGCGAGATAATAATTTTGTTGCAACAACACCCATTATGGAAAGTGTTGCTATTTTAGCCTTTTTTCTGTATTTTATAGAAACAGTGCTGGAATAATAACGTAAAAGAATAGAACCAAAAACAATTTTGTGTAATATATTTCATTCCAGTATTTATAAACAATACATCACCATAGCAACATATTGTCTTGCTTGTTGTTTGTTTGTTTTTTTTCCTGTCCTCCCCTTCCGTCTGTTCTTCTGTGCCGTCCAGCAGGTGGCGTCCATCTGTCCCTGAATCCATGTGAATGCACCATAATGAACACTTACATATTTGATTTTAAACCATTGAATGCAAAATGAGCACCAAAGCAGTATCAGATATTGTTTGAGTTGTATATTTGTTTTTTTAGTGAATAAAATGTATGAAACTAATTTGATGAGTCTATTTGTGCAACATCATTTGTTTTACTTGAATCTAAAAAACAAAGTGTTTCATTGTCATTCAGCTTGAGTTGGTCTGACAGATCACACAACATAACACATCTTATGATAAAAGAAGAGTGGAGTATAAATATGCTGTGGAAGAGAGATCATGTTTATGTAATTATTATTGTAGAAAGAAGCTCTCTTTTCTTAGTTGATTTCATGTAATGAAGGCCAGTCATTTAATCTCTGTTGTTCACCTGGGCTATAACCATAATCATTGTGAGACATGAGATTAAACCGGACCGTGTTAAACACTGTCAATAACCTGTCCACCTTTGTTCCATCAACCCATCCACATTACCCTAATTTAAAAGTGTGCTTGTGGAGAGCAGGGCTACTAAGTATTTTTCGACGAATGAGCCATTATGCACTGTAGGATATTTCAAAAATACTGTTTTTAATATTGTGTGTATTCTGCAACACCAAACACATGCTTTTTAATGAATATCATTTATCGCGAGTATATCCTTTTATAAACCTGTATTTTCATGAAAAGCCATAAATAAAAAAGAACTATATTGTACTTTACTTCCTGCCCTCCTGCCAGTGAACGCATCATTGCACACATGCACGCCTGTATCAGTGTGTTGTCCCGGGCAGTGTACCGCCCCCTTGCGGTACACTGCCCGGGCTTGGCACCGGATTGGTTTATTTAAAAATTCGGTAAACAAGACAGAGAAATTAATGAGCCACCTCTGACTCGCTGACCATAACCACCCAATCACAATGAAACGATATTATATCTGCTAATATTACAGTAACATGAAGCTTATCTTTGGTGGAGATCGAACTCGGTGTTTTTCAGGTAAGACCTCAACATTTGACTGAGCACGAAAAAGAGTCCTGTGTTTGCAGGTGCACCTTCATTAAATCCCTGTGTTAAATCATCTGCTATTTAATCTCAACAATTTGTTTCTGTTCTACCGGCAGAGAAAAGGGCTGTGAAGGTAGCGTCAGCAAGTTAGCAACCTAAACATCAAGAATTGGCGGGTATGAATGAACTCTTTTAATCTAAAATGTGTTTATTTGGTAATTTAGCTTTACACATCATCTTGTAAAATGGCATGACATGTTTTAAATGTCGAGGTTAAGAAATGTATTACGAATGGCTAATGTAAACGACTCTTGCTGGCTTGGGCAATTAGCTTAATGTGGTCTTTACTTTAAGCTAAGCTAATTTAGCTATAAAACTATTGTGCCTTTTAAGAGTGCACACAGAACATTAACGTAACATAGCTAATATTTAATTTTCTTACATATCTTGTTTTGTTGCCTTTTTAGTGAAATTGTCAGTTGGTGGCGTCTTATTTCAACTTTTCACCCTCAATGTCAAACATTATTTGTACTGATTAATTGATGAAGCCAGGCTAACTGCTATGCAATATTACCAGTGTTATTTATTCCATCTCTTTAACCAGAAGTACTGTAGATGTTGAACATGATTATTAGTGATGGACCTCTGACGAAAGTAAACTAACATACATAGAATGACAATAAATATAGTAATATAGTTTTCAAGTGATAGGCTAGACACGGTCAAACTGTGTGATTTAAGATTTATTATCACACCCATTATCAGATGTATGTGTTTTTTGTCTTTATTGGACATTAGCGCCTGTTTGTGCTGGATCCCTCTGAACGCAGCAGTCGTTTTCCTGTGTTCGTATGTGTCCTTTTGGTGAGCGTTTGCCTTTTGTTACGACCCAAACTCTCTTTCCCACGAAAATAAGCTTTTGTCTGCGGCGCTCAAACACCAGCAGCATCAAGCTGGCAGTAACTGGTGGCAAAGAAACGGAAGTAAATCCATTTGCCTTCAACATAAAAGCTTTTTTCAGCACGCGACCGATACTCTGACGACATCGTTACAGGTTTGACATGATCGTGTATTACTGTTTTAGGTCACACCCTATACTGAGTTATCACTCCTATTTCTTGGGGTTTATGTTGTTCCCTAGAAGTACAATGTTGTACCACATGTGTAAGCATCTTAAAAATACAAACAGTAAAATTTAGAGGCTACTAATTTATTTAAATAAATCTCAGCAGGTTTTGAAAGAGCTACATAACTTATTTCCTTCCCCAAAACGTCCAGCTTTGTCACCCTGTTATGGTAATACTGCACCCACTATTAATATAATATAAAAAGATCTTTCATCTGAATAATTACCTTCCGATTAAATATATAACATTAGATGTTCTTTGTAAGTCCCACATTGTCAGACCACTAATTCTCTTCATTCCCCTTTTTCATGGCACAGTTATGTGGAATCAGTTGTCATTCTTCTTATCAAATATACCCTCCTCACATTCATTGTGGTATCCACAAACAAATACATTCAAATCCTCAAAATGCCACCTAATACTGCTCTCTCTCAAACTCTTAAATGAGAAGCAGGAGACAACAGGTATGGACATTAACTGATGAGTGACAGAAACCCTGGATGACTAAATGGTTGTGATTTTTTTTCCATCAACAAATCGAGTAGATGTTGCTAATCATTTCGTCGCTAGTTCGCAACTCTTACCTACAATAGTTGGGCTGTATTTTGAAAGTGTAACCGGAAGTGCAGTGGTTTAGTTGCAGATGAGTGGACCCTTGTTCAAACAGTGGCTACGGTGGGAGGATCATACTGGCAGCGGAGACACGCAGAGTATCAACATCAAGCTTTTTCTAAAACGTGTGGTGGTTTGATTTCTGCTCACCGATGAAACGAGCGGCTGTCTGAAGAGAAACGTGCGCTGCTTCAACCATACTATTATTGACACTTTTGTACACGTTAAAGTTTATTTTTAAACTCTGATTTAAGATTAAATCTAATCTCAACAAGTTTGGATGAAGAAAATTGCGGGTATAAACGCCCACAGCGGGGAAAGTTTAAATGGACTTTAAATGTGCTCATGTCGGACTGGATTAATGGAATTCCTTGAAACATATTTTTTAGGAAATCTGGACTTCGAGGATTAACTGGAATTTTTCCTTATTCACGCACCACCTGAGAGAAAATGTGACCACCTGCGTTTTATTCGCTTTCATCTTAATAGTCATATTTTTTACATTAAATCTCCCGCAAGAGAAAGAAACTTGAATTGAATCTGAGACGAGTCTAAAAGGAGAGCATCAATGGATTGAGAGTTTGTACTCTGAGCTTCAAGTGAAAAAGTGCCTCAAGCAAGGTAAGGTGCTGTGCAAGTAGAGATCAAGCATCCCCTGCAGACCAGTCAACATATCATCAACCATATATATATATATATATATCTAAGATCTACATTCAATAGTAAATTATTCATATTTTATATCTTCAGGTTAAAAAAATCTTGTATTACATTTCCATAGCATTCTATTAACCACTTATAATGCTATTAAAAGTGACCGTCTTTTTCTGTTCTTATATAATGTTCTTTTGGAGAGTCCTAGTTTTGTAATGACAGTAGTTTCCCAGTTAATGTACTGCAGTAGCACTGCTGCACTATTATGGGGCCTTTGTTTATGTTTTCTGTACCACATGAACCCTTGTAATATCCCAGTGTGTCTTTTCCCCGAATAGGTTTAACATATTGTAAAGACCCAAAAGAGATTAAAATAGTGAGGAACATAGGGATTAATTCAAGTGATTTTTTATGCTCCCTCCTCTCCGCTTGTATCTGGATGACGGAGTCAGACAAAAGATGCACCTGTTTTGTTTTACCGGAGGTCTGGATGGTGGCACTGAGCACTGAGCTTCACTGTAGGGTGGCAGAAACAAAGGGCTTGGTGTGTTTTTATATTGACCAGATAGTTTACCTGCTGCTGCACATTGTGCAATGAGCCGCAAGCTTTTAACATAATATACAGCACACTCCCTGTTCTAGTTTGTCCTTTTCTTTGTTTTTGCTGAGCTTGTGACTATTGATCAGCAGGGATTGAGTTTCCGAGAGGCAAAATCCACCACTCCAGATGCCTGTAATCCCTTGTGTTTGGCCATTAAATGGTTTAGTGACAAAATACATATTTCCAGTCTGGTCCTTTATGGTAAACAATAACTCACATGTCAGTTTTTAATATGAATGTCACTGAAAGCAGGGCTGTTGTTTCTCCTTGAATTCAGTCATCATTTGTGCATGTTAGGTACAAACTCTGGTGTCGTTTCACACAGCAAAATGCCACATATTTAATTATCTGGTAGGTCTTTCACAGCGTCGTTTACAGGGAAATGGATTACAACAAGAAATCCATTATTCATGAGCTCAAATGTTTACTACATATAGTTGTTGTATTAGGGGGTTAAGCCTGAATGTGTAACCCCACTCAGCTAATTTGTGTCAGTGCCAAATGGCAAACAGGCCGAAAGTGCATATACGTGATGACCTGTAGTCTTCTAACTAAAGAACATTTGAGATTAAATGTGTTCAGTATGTAATACGTCTCCTGAGGTCCCTCAACATGGTAGTGACGTTAGTGCTTCAACACAGCACTTCACCTCGTTACCCCCTGACCTGCGACCCCTCCAGTCTCAAAAGTAGCTTTATGAGACTGACCTGCCTGAGAGGGCTGGAGGCTAGGGAAGGACAACGTTTAGGGATAAAGAAGTAAGTTGGCTGCTTTGCTTTTATTAGACTCATGTCATTCTCCACTCCCCTGTGACCTCTGACCTATATGAAGTGATTCTGGGAAAAAACCAACCCAGCAGTGTTTGAAGCATGCAGGTGATTTGTATGACACGCCACAGCTGTTTTCAGTAGCTGCAGAGTTGCCTTCCACAATACAGGTAACTCTGTCCAAGTTGCTCTGAGTGAGAATAAATTCCATAATTTATACTAAGACCGTTTTGTTGGAGCCTGTAGCGTCGCTATGTTAATCCATATACAGTAGGGCAGGCGTTCCCCCTCACGAGACTGTGGCCTCACTTGCGTGCTCATTGTGTGCCAAATTCATTTCCTTTTATTAAAACAAATGTCGATACTAAAGTGGGTTTCAGTGCCAGGAAAGAGAAATCTATTGATTGATTGCTGTTGATGTAGGCTGGTCTAACCAGTCAAGGTTAGATTGATTGTTTACAAGCCATTCCTGCATTAATGACCGTGGTCCACAAACACTGTGCAGGCTGCTGGGTTCCTGCTCTAATGACACATGTAGTTTCAAGACTGCAGTCTCTGTCAGGATTAACAAGGATTACTAAGAGAAATGCTACTACTTATCAGGCCTGGATCTGTCACTTAACTAAAGGCTGTGCTTGGGTACCTAAGGAGAACACACCACACACACAGACTAGGTCAAAAGGTAACTTTTTGTGCTAGTAAACTAGCAATGCCATTGTCTCTCACGAGGTGTACAGACAGGTTTTGCTGCACTTTTCTTTATAACTCCACAGATGAACCATTGCTTGATCCATCTTCACCCTTTGCATTATTCAGTTTATGCCTGCTGATTAGTTTATTCAAGTGTGATACAGAGCGGATGCACACGGAGCGGCCAGGCTCACCAGCTGTCCACTTGCTTTCCCCTAAATTGTAGAAAAAGAAAGATGTCATGCCAGTGTTTGGACATGTGCATCCATCCATTCCGTTTCAGAGACATCTCATGTTTTGAGGGTGAGTGAATGAGGGATAGAGTTTATTATGAGATTGCTATTAAGATTGAAATTACTGATAAGCATTAGACACGAGTAAACAAGCATCTACAGACGTCTATCTCAGTAAATAAGATGGGTTTGTACGAGCCAGGATCCAAGTTGCACTTTGGCCCATGAAATGTAGACAACTCAACCAGCCGGCTCCACAGCAAATAATCCAGCCATGTGATCTCCACCAGCACTTGTGGACTTGATTTACCTGTGATTGATGACTGTGCAGGCAGGTGACAGAGTGTCCTTTATGGTCTCACCGGTTTGATCTCTAATTCAATTACACTATTAACACTCGGAGCAGCAGGGCAGGATTAGTCTGGGTGCTACAAATGTACCAATCCAGAAGGCTAAGTCATGACTAGATCTAAATCAATTTGTGTCAATGAAATCCAGTGAAACATGGGACCTGTAATCCGCGTGTTACAGAGCTAGATGTTTGAATCAGGTGTCCAGCAGGTGTATTAACTCTGTTATTTTCTATTCCGCTGATGTGAACACTGTCGTCTTTATTCATCTTTGGGTTTTGAGCATCTCATGTGTTGCTTGAACGGGAGCTGGAATCCACTTTCTTTTAGCCACGAGATGCTAGTTGCCGACATGTTATATCATATTGATTCTCTCATTGATTTCGGGTCAGTTTTTAATGTGAAACAAAAGTAGACCAGAACAGTTTTTCAGTGTCAAGAGAACATTTTACAGCATCTGTTTTCATTCAGAGTTTGTCGGTTCAATAACAAATCTCAGACCACTTGTGTGGCTTTAACGTTATTATACCATGTGCAGGATATTTCCCCTGTGTAAAGGAACGTGATGCTCGGTGGGAAGCATTAGTGGCGTTGAGTGTGACATACAAGACACTCCTGTAATTTGAGCCCATGTTGCATAGAGAGATGTTTCAACATATTGTAGTTGTTTCCCACCACACACGAAGTCATCATTGTACAGACATTGCAACCAGTGTCTGTCTGTTTTTCTTTGATATGAAGCCCTGCTGTGGACCGTCTCTTCCTCTTATCTGTGACTCTTTTGCAAGCCCTCAGTAACATGGGTGCATGAGCTTGACATTGTTTTTTCACACAACTGTCTGAAAACATGCTGCCATTGATAAAAGGAATTGTACACTCAAAGGAACACGATTCTGATGGATCGTATTAAACCAGTTCTCCATTCTCATCTCCTGCTCTGAGGAAATAACCCGTCTGTCTTCCGCTTCCTCGTGCACCTGCAGACAAATCCCCACTCCAGGCTTCCACTGTGAAATGTCGGCTCTTGATGTCCGAAGCCTTGACTTACTTACTTGCTTCCCACATGCCAGACAAATATTCTAGTGTGGAAGCACAGTAGGGCAGGCAGGAGCAAAGACAAGATTTGTTATGTCTAGAATTTGTCAGAAGTAACTTCAGTTCAAGATAAGAGCTAGAATTTTAGATGCATGCTGATATTTGTTCACTAACTTCCCTGTCACGTCACTGGAAGAGGAAGAAGATGAGAGACAGGATGATGCAGTGACGTGCAATCACTCCCTTTCTTTTGGTTGATGGAGGTGACAAAGAAATTAGATTGGAAATGTTTATTTCTTTATTTTATTATTCTTAGGGACCTTTTTTCTTGCCCCTGGCTGGATATTATTAGCTCAGTAGGAGTATTCTTTTCTGCTTCTGCTTGGCTGTACGACCCTCCAGTCGTCATCTGCATTTGTGAATGTGTCCCTCCCCTGTTTAATGCTTGTTTATTATTGTTTTTTGTCTTCTTCGACTTGTGTTGCGGCGTTGAGTTGGAAGTTTTTACAATATGTCAGCCCCAAACACCAACAGTCTTATTCTTCTGTCGGTCAAGTGCAAGGAGATAAATGCGTCTATTGTTCTATTTCGGGTTATTTGTTTCCTGGAGTGCAAACATGGCTACTCAATCCGGCTATTATCCAACGCCTACCTGATTCCTAAGAATAGCCTTGTTCTTCTATTACTTAAAAGAACTTAATGTACTAAGCTGGTATTAAGGGTACTGAATGGAGTGACTTAAAGGGAGGGTGGGAGGTCCTCCATTTTTTATTGAATGGCAACAACTTAAACGTGTGTCTCCAATCCAATTTGAGGTGGAGGGCCTCACGAGCTGCTGCTGCTGTTTTCATCATGCAGTCTGTGCAGTAGACCCACAATTTGTGCAAGTCTTGGTATTGATGCCCATCCGGAGATTAACTAAGTGGATGGTGCTGATGCGCTCACATGTGCATGTAATAGTCAGGTGAGCAGCTCTTGCTGCTGATGACTGGTTGACAAACTCACACGCAAGTCTTGATACCAGTGCAGTGCATTTCAAGTGCTGTTTCCAAGTATTTTTATGGCACTTAAGTTCCTTTTTAAGCACTCGTAATAAGATCACATCTGGAACCAGGAAGTCTCACATTTTCGATGCTGCTCATCTCACCTGTCAATTGCTGTTTGCCTATCTAGCGTGAGACAAGACCATCTGGATGAGCTGGACCAGTCATAAGCATCAGGTTAATCTATACATACACTCCAGAACAGGTCTTCTGAGGAGGCACACAGTGGCAAATGAAAGCAAACCTCCACATGATACTCATGCTCAAAACAATCTCCAGCCCGACTGTCTACTTGTAGCGCTCGTTGAAATAGCTTATTTGCCCTAATCCAAGCTCAGCATAGACATGCAATTTTCCAGGGGATTAAGTGTTTTCAATGAATACAGTTATTTATTAACCAAAAAGCATCTGGAATGTGGTGTAGTTCTTGGATTATGAGGTGATGTTAACTTGAGGGATTACATTTGTCTGACGGGGGATGTGAGGTATGTGTGAGTGTTACAGTGGTGTTCTCTGGAAGAGTGAACTGTATGTGTGCTCTTCTCCCTCAGGTTGGGAGATGTGTGAAGGAGTGTGACGGACGGCCATGGGACTGGAGAGACGGTGGCTTCAGGCTGTCACCACTGCTCTGGCCATCTGTCTGCTAAGTAAGTATGCTAATACAAATATGGTTTTCATCACAAACGTTTCCATAATTCATGTGTCCTTGTTGAGCTTTGGGTGTTTTCTTCAGTTACAATCCCCAGTTATCTTTCTCAAAGTTACACTCAGCAGCAAAACACTGTTTCTGCAAACAGTAAGTTTCATTCATAAAAGGCTTTCAGCCCGTAAACCCAGCAAGTTGTATAAAAAAACAATTACAGTAAAAAAGATCAGTTGGGTCTATTTGTCTGTCTCCCATTTATTGCTTCAAATCCAGATGTTTACCTTCATCACTAGCAGGACCCGTGTATCGCATCTCAAAGCTGTTGGCATATGTTGCCGTTTAGCTGCCTACATGGAGTTTGAGCAGCATGATGATGAATCTGGCACAGCTCCCATTGCCCTGCATTGGAGAAAGTGAAGAGGAGGTTACAGCACAGATATGCCTGGATGGCAGAGAATTGGGGCCAAAATCCAACTTAAATAATGTCTCTGGGTGTGGAATTAGATCAATCTGGGATTTAGACAGCCCCCATCCCTAGGCACGCTTCTGTGTATGCGTGCATGTGTTGAGAGCAGGGGGGGGGGGGATTGATTGTGCGGCTCCGCAGACCATGTGTGTACCCCAGGGGGTGGTGGGAGGTCGGCTGGAGAGAGCACAGAGGGGCCTGCTGCCCTCTATCAGAGTATCAGCACCCCCCACCCTCTTCTGAGATTAAAGTAATCACCAGGCCAGATGAGTAGCAGAGCAAACACTGGCACCCACGTGAGCACATGGCAGCAAGGGAGAGAGAGGAGAAAGAGAGGGAAGCCTGCTCCAGGTGTCACTAATGGGATTGCAGTGTGTTTGTAGGCTTTGCTGCTACATGATCTTGTCACCAAATGGTGCATCGTTGTTTTATATGCTACTCCGATTGCCTGGCTTTTAACAGAGGAAGCTAGTTCAATGAAATGTTCAATCTTTCAATCCTAAAAAGTTGTTGCCTATTTGGCCAAGCTCCCGTCTCTCACTCCAAAGAGACCGTGGCAAACAGTTTTCAATGGAATCAATGACCAAAAGAATTCCAGAGGGGTTAATCCAGCCTCTCTGGCTGCCATAAGCCCTTAGAGATCTTGATTTATGTCTCTACGCTCATTTTATTCTTTATCCAAGTCTGTGCTATCAGTAAATGTCCACAGTAAGTCCAAGTTCTGTATCCTGCTGATATGATTCTGTGTTTACAGGTGTGTCTCAAGGTGTTTCATCGCTGGTCCGTGCCAGGGAGGGGGGCTCTGCAGAGCTGGGCTGTAGTCTCACTCCCGGATTGAAGGACGCCACCACCCCAAACCTCTTTCCTTTGCACGTAGTGGAGTGGGTGCGCCTCGGCTACAACGTTCCCGTCCTTATCAAATTTGGCGTTTATGCTCCTCGTGTCCATCCAAACTACAAGGGTAAGAGTCACTCAGACGTGTTTAATCATCTTCATCCAGAAGACAGAAATAGGACTATTTACTGCACGTGTTAGTAGTCTGCAGCTCTTCAGTGCATTGAAGCAGCCCCTCAAGACCTTGCATCTGTTGAACTTTAAGGCCGTTGCTGCAGGCGTGTGACTGCTCACAAACGCTAGTGTCAGCTGTGAAAACCTTTCTCAATAGGGCAAAGCGAAACTATCATAACATTTGTCTCGGAAAAGAGTGAAAAGTTTTACTACCAAATTGATTTCAAGGAGGGGAGGAGAGAGGAGGAGGCAACGTTTCTCTCTTGAGTTATGTACATCTGTGGGCAGAGATCCGCATGAGGAGGTGACACAGTATTTATGAACACTTGAGGAGGGGAAGGTTTCCAGTCTGCCATCATAGTGCAGGGAGAAGGGGAAGGGTGAAATGGATGTGTTTTAATGGAGGCAGATAGAGGGGGTTGGGGTAGCTCAGCGAGACTAGGGGGGCACCAGTAGCACTGTGCATCGGGGGATTAAGTGTAGGTGGGGGCCTGGTGGTCTGATGACAGTGTTTTATTAGTATGCCGAGGGGTGACCCAGTAAGGGGAGATTGTTGTGCGGGAAGGAAGCATTGGAAATAATGGGAGTTTTCTTGCTGGAGCCCTATAATCCCATTATTGTCTACCAGAGGACAAAAGACAAAGAGGGGTATCACAACCTCCCCTTGCTTTGCAAAAACCAACAGGACTACTGGGACATCCCAAATCCCATGCTGTCCCAAATAGGTCACTGAAATGTACAAGACCCTCATTTAAAAGCCCAGTGCATTTGTCTTATTAGAACTAAAACAGCTGCAGCTTAGAATGAACGCCTCTCATGACAAATGGATTAATCACAGAGGACCCACATTAAAGATTTGTGGCGACGGAGCCACAAACAGTCTGCCTCCACTGGGCAGTTGGGCTGCATGTGTTTGGCTTGTCAGGCCTCTTGTAGGCCAGTAAACCACGTCATTGTTTAGGGGCAGTCATCTGATGCACAAGCAACTATTATGAAGTAAACAACATTGCAGGCACAGTGAGTACGGGAGTGCAGTTTGGGATGTCGCAATGTTGTGTCATTTCCATCCCTTGTGTGTAATTGTCTGGTGTGAGCTTTACCCCCGTCTGCCTCAGATCCTCATATCTCCCCTCCCACTGGAAGCAGATGGCAGCATGTGAAGCGTGTCAGCGTTGTCAGTCTAATGTATCTTCCCCTCAAATTAAAGTGTTGGGGGATTTCAGACTTAACAGACAGTTTTGTAGCCACAATTTCCTGATCTTTGTCTCAGCTTGTCTGAAATGAAGAGAGCTGGGATGTTTGTGAAGTCTAAGATCAAGTCAATGAATTATGGGCATTGCAGAGACCTGCCCTGCTGCTCTGAGCTGTGTGGATTTACCTCATAATGATTGCTTCCAATAGTGCCAAGTAAGGCATCTGACTTGAATATATAATATTACATTTAAGTGTTTTTCCTGTCCTACCTTTGGCAGACTCATTGCATTGCAAATTAAGTAGGCTAGAATAAAACATAAAAGTATTCACAACTGCTATTTGTCCTTGGTCTGCTGTTTTGTCTCAAGCTCACTGATGCTATGAGCCATTTTTAGAAAGTAAGATGAACAAATTATAGCAGCGATATCAAACGTGACTATTTCAGTCCCTTAAAGGAACATCGGCTGTATTTGCGTGTTACGGCAACAGAGCAGCGTCCATTTGTCGACCCGGTTTGACACCAGTCTAACTAAGTTCCTCTTGTCTGCTTAAAGTGAATAAGAAAGGTATTGGTGCCCCTCACCCCTCCTAATCTCTGTTTCACACCCATCATGCCCTGCAGGGGTGAACATCAGTGAACTCACAACAAAGACGAAACAGCCAGATAAACTCTTACTGACACACTATTACAGTCTGTTCGAGTTGTATTTGTTGAAAAGATATTTGTCA
This sequence comes from Macroramphosus scolopax, assembly GCA_901007825.1. Taxonomy (NCBI): domain Eukaryota; kingdom Metazoa; phylum Chordata; class Actinopteri; order Syngnathiformes; family Centriscidae; genus Macroramphosus; species Macroramphosus scolopax. Next base: position 83,373 of record CAAKHC010007294.1, read on the forward strand.
CATATTGTGGTGTCAGGGAGGTTTACTGTCGCGGGGCTAGATCAAATGGATCCTGTGTGCTGAAGGAAATCTGTGCAGACTGTGAGCAGGAGAGTCCGACCTGAGGGCAGGACGACAATAGGCAAACCCCCAGATCTCAGCGGGCCCCCATTACACTCTCAGTGTGTCCCCTGAGCGCTGAAGGAGTTAAGGCATTTGCCACACTCATGCACAAGTCACGTACACACACACTTGATTCTCCGGGTGCACACACAAGCCATGAACTCTGCATCCCTTCCCTTCATAAATGTAAGCGGAAATCCATATTGAGCCACTGAACCTTCGCAAACAAGAGTATTAGATGAGACCAAAAGCAGGAAAAAGCCCTGTAGAAATATGAAACCGATCACCTTCATCCATCAACAACCTGTTTTTCTGCTACAACCAGACTAGGAAGACCTGCTGCAAACAATGACACCATGGAAGAAGAATAGATGGCCACAAGTTTGGAATTTCATGTTCCCTTGGTCAGAGCAGTTACAAAGTTACCTCATGCCTCAAGTGTTAGGTGCACATAAAGAGCATGTGTTCAGTGTGCTGTGTGTAAGCATTCATAGAGGGTCCTGTTGCACTGTGGAAAGGTAGACCTGCTCAGGCCTCAGTGAACAGTAATTCTTATTCCTGGAAGCACTAAGTAATTTTCTGATGATCAATCCAGCTAAAGCTAATTTGAGGCGACTAGCAAAGGTCAAGTTCTGTTCCGGAGTAGTTCAAACACCTCCCCCAGTCATACCGGAGCCAACATTATAAGACAAGAATATGAAGATTAATACTGTGAGAGTGCCGATGCCCGTGGTGAGTTGAGTGGCCGCTGTAGTGAAATTCGGCACGTGAGTTGTTTGTGCTTGCTGGTGCAGGGGTTACCAGCGCTGGACGGAGTGAGAGGGACAGAGTTAACTGTAATCTATCTCACGACAAAGAGCTATTCATAAGAGGCTTAAACTGATTAGGGAGACAGGAGGATTGAAGAGAGAAATTTGGGGGAGTGGGAGGGGTGAGCTGTCAGAGGCATGGGGCCGGACCCAGACTTATGATTGTATTCAAATCAAAACACATCCCACAATGCACCTCTCCCCGGCTCTCTTATGCACATATGGATGTACAAAGAAAAGCAGTGCTGAAGCTTCTCCAAACAGAATAATCTGTCTTCCTCCAAAGTTACTGTTGTTGTTGTATCACATGTAATTCACTATACCACATGTATAACTCCGTCAGGAAGTTCCGCTGGGAGAAATCACATGTTGATCTCAATCATGTGGAATAGTACAATCTTTGTCCTGCTGCTTTGGTTGCAGCAAAGCAATGAAATAAATACAATATAGCATTTTACATGCAAAGAGGATCGTTTATATGTAGCCCATAATAAATCAGAATCATTTGGGTACTCAGCTCAGTTGCATTGCAGTGGTTTCACTTGCAGAATGAGCCTCATCAATCTTGTGTAGAAAGTAAAAGGAGATCAACAACTGTGGGACAAGGCCAGCTCTCTGGTAGCAGCACGCTCTGACTCAGTTATTGCCAACCTGCCAGACACTGGGCGACAACCTGGCTCTCGCTTACATGACGAGGGTCCATCGTAGAGGTTCAAATAGCATCAGTGGACAAGTTATTTCATTTTCTACCCTTGGCTGCACTGCAGCTCGACCTGTTGGAGAAGGGGCTCGTTTTAAGGTAGACTGGAGATGTCATGTGATAGCTGCTAGAGGAAAAACAGTCCGGAGGAGGAGGGTGGGCACGAGAGAGGAGCAGCTATTGTTTCAGCCATTCTCTCTGTTGTCCGCCATGTATTCGGATGATGTTTGTTTCTGGAGAGGACTTGTGGACATTGTGCTAATGTAGAACAAGGGGGAGTGATGAATGTGTCTGCCGGGGAGTCACGGAGCATTGAGGTCAGAAAGGTCAACCTCTTATTGGTTGTCAGTTGATTATTGATGCACACAATTTCAGTAACCTCTTCATAACCTCTCTTTCAATTCCTTTTAGTCCGAAATGAAGGGTGGTCTTTACTGACATGGTTGATCATTTTTCAACTCTTGTGCTGGAGCTTGTGCATTATATTTGTGCATCAGCCTGCCAAGCTTTTTGTCATCATCCATACTGATTGCAGGGAACCCGCCAAGTCCCCTTTTGAGGTTGTAGTTCAAGTCCAGGGAAGCAACCGAAATTTAAATAAAGCAACATTTGTCACTCAGTGTCAGTCTTTTGTCTGTCCACAGGCTGAAAGAAAAACAAAGTCCCCTATTTTTCTGCCTCCCATTCACCTCTTCCCCTCTTCCCTGTGGCTCACATCCTGCTGGATGTGACTGTAAAGAAAAACAAAATAATAATGTTTTCCCCCTCTTGTCATTGTGATGTGATCCCGTACGATCGACCCGTCCCTCGTCATTTTTGGCCCTGATGTGTTTCTACAGCAATTGAATTCTAAACCTACAGCCCGGGCTTTCCTCTGTCTCATCACTATGGTAACCTGAGAGAATGAAGAGTGGGGGGCTGTCGTCTCTTTGTAGTGATGGACAAGAGGGAGGCGACGGGAAAGGGTTAACTGTTTGACAAGCGAAACCAGAGCTCTCAGTGGAAATCCAGGGACAGGGCAACCACCAAATTTTGAAAATCAACATGTACAAACCCACGTGCTGCTGAAACCCAATGACCAGTGACCACATGGATTTCTCATAGCATATTATACATACCAGACAAAACAAAGCAAGTGTAGTTATATAGCTCAGTTGTGCTTCACAGATCAAAACAATACAATCAAACAAGACAATATTATATTTATATATATTCTAAAATATTACAATCGGTGCTTTTCAGCCACACAACGTTCAGCCACATGAGGATTAGATGTATGTTAAAGAAGGTTTACGTGATTTTGCACGTGAGAGTGTTTTTCCTCTCAACCTGCAGTGTGCAGTTGATTCCACGTCCAGTTGGAAAAGGTTGCACAGGAAATGAAGAGTTCAGGATAGATCCCGTACAGAGAGATAAAAGGGAAAATGCCTCAAATTATCCCCTCACCTGTTATCATCTGCCTGCACATTTCCTCTCTCCGAGCCCTGCCCAGTGGTTTGACAGATACTGACCTGAAATCAAAGGTATTCCTTTTATGGAGCCCCCAGGAGAGAACTGCCCATTAGACGCTGGTCTGTTTTTAGGAGTTCAGTCAATCATTAAACCTAACTATTAAGCGCAGCAACAGCCCCAGTCAGGAATGCAGGGTTAATTGTTAGCCATTGTTCCCCGTCTTTACTCTCAGTGTGTGTTTCACCCTGTCTTAAGGGCATGTATAGAGTTAAAGGAAATTCATAGCTTTCAGCCTCAGCTCCAGACACTGATGTCTGGAGAAGTGAAAGCAACGTGAATACTGAGGATATTGTGTTTGTTGTATTATTGTTGCTTCAAGGTTGCTCTGCCGGAGGAGATGATTGATGCTCAACTCCCGGATAAATTAAGTCATGCTTTATTAATACAAATCTTTGCACTGAGCATTGGACAGAAGTCACTGTGAGCCAAAAAATCTCAGAAACCTGTTAGCAACAAACAAAAGTGAGGGGATGCCGGAAACATCCTCTGTGTTTACTTTCAAACTGCTTTGACCACGGCCTGGTATGAGCAACGTGTGTGTTTCTCCCTCCTGCACACATCCTCCTGTCGTTAAAAGCCCTGAGATTGAAGGGGGAAAAAAGAGTTCATTGAGAGACAGAATAAAAGGAAAGAGGGGGGTAGGTGGGCGGGGAAGGGTAACTTCAGTACTCTGAAAACCAGGCTGCAGTCACCAGGCAACCAGCAGATCAAGTTTCAAAGCCTGACAAGGAGTTATACGAAGTACAGAGAGGGAGTGGGCTATGGGTGTGTGTGAGATCGGGACGTGAGTGTCTGAGAGTGTGTAGACCTGCGTGGACCCATTTGTGTGTTTGAGTGCGCATATTCAAAAGTTACGCCACACTCCATGATGACTGTCTCTGGCCACTTCATTGTCAACTCATTTCATCACACGTGTTGTAAAATTGCACATAAGAAAGGAGGAAAACAGACTGTTTTCTTTTTCTTGGTGAAGTATGGAAGCTGCTTTTCGATCTTCCTGGCTGGTTCTTCATAGCTCTTCACCACACAAACACAAAGTGACAGGACGCTGTCATCGTCCGTAATTATGCACATCGGTACAATCATCGCAGTGATTCAGGTGCCTGCACTATGACTCAGTGCGAATGACTTCTCAACTCCTTAGCTGCATATTTTGCCCACCAGTTCCATTATTTTCATAAATGTACCTGCTCCAAACATTGCAGCCACAGCTGATGATCAGTGTGGGTGGTTTTGTTTGCTAACATGAATTCTATGACTTTGACTGTGGCCTTTGTGCCACTGGATGCCTGTGTCCCCTGCATGGTAAGCCCTCAACCTGCTTGTGCTGACTGTGCCTGTCTGGTTGTGTGTTTGTGCTGACCCCCTCTCTCTTTCTCTCACCCTTTCCCCTTTTACCTCCCACCCTCACCCCTCCTCTGCAGGACGCGTGTCTCTGACCCGGGGCGCCTCTCTGCTGGTGGAACGGCTGACCCTGGAGGACGAGGGCTGGTTCGAATGCCGCATCCTGCTCCTGGATAGCAAAACAGACGAATTTCAAAATGGCACATGGACCTTCCTCTCCATCACAGGTGCAGCACCGTGGGGATTTGGAGACTCAGGGGCTGCTCCCTTCATTTCTCATCACTGGCACCATCAGTGTTTAGAACAGGCTCAGCATGGGACGAGAACGGCCCTGGCAAACTGAATTTCCTTAATGTTATTTACGTCTGTGTACGACGAGCTGCTGTGTGACATTCTGTGCACACAGCGATCACATCTTGTCTTTGTCTGTGGCTTGACTACTGTGAGGTGATGTCAGCGTGGGAGTCTGTTGGATGAATAACAGCAACAGGACAGTGGAATCACTGCTTGTGTGGGCTAAAGATTACAGTTAAATGTTTAAATCTGAATCCTTTTAAGGCAACCACTTCTCACTCTCTTACCAGGTTAGAGGTTATTGACAGTGTGAAGAAGGGATTTGATGTGATTGTGCTGCAGTGAATGAAAGGGCCTACAAGTGCAGCATCGGGTTGCAGCTGAAGACTGGACATCGATCTTGTACATAATAGCATTACATCAGAGTACATATTGTATTTCATTTGAGTACAATGTTACCTAAGAATATGTGAGGTCATCCCAAAACCAGATTTGACTCAGAGCTGTTCAATGTACAAATAGAAATACCAATTCAATCTGTGCTGTCTTTTTCGTAGCTCCACCCATGTTCATCAAGACTCCACCAACTTTTGTGGAGGTTCTGCTGGGAGACTCATTGACTCTCAGCTGCGGAGCCCACGGCAACCCTCGACCAACTGTTGTGTGGCACAAAGACGAGAGCCCGATCCACAAACATGAAAAAATAAAGGTAAGGTGGATTTAAATATTAACATTTACAGAGTTTTAATTAAATACTTAACCTTTGATTTTAAGCAATCGTATTACCTCGTCTTCCACCCTTATTGTCTCTCCCTTTGATCCTCCTCTTCTTTGCCCTCGGCTGATTGTAGGTGCTCAACGGTACCTTGTCTCTGGCCTCCATCACAAGAAATATTTCAGGAGTTTACAAATGTCACGTGTCCAACTCAGAGGGAAACCTGACTCACGTTACACAGCTGCAGGTCAAAGGTCAGTCTTGAGCATTGGAGAGAGACAGAATCTCTCTTTTTATCTTCTTTAGCATGTGTTAACATGTGCAGGTAACAAGACAGAGTATCTGACAGTAGTATTTAGCACATTTGGTTTCTGATGCAACAAGTAAATTCAGACTTTATGATCTTCCTGTGCTACTGTAGTGACACCCTGTCAGCTGGTCTACACTGCCAGCTACAGTCCACCTCCCGCTATTGCAATGATGTTTAACTGATCTCTTCATCTGGATGTAGACTCACTACATTACTATACAGAGTTGGAATATTTTCACAAGTTTGTTTTCTTTCACTTTGCCAAAAAGGTCCCCCAATCATCCTCATCTCGCCAGACGACACCACTCTCAACATGTCCCAGGATGCAGTTCTGCAGTGCCAGGCTGACGCCTACCCTTCCAACCTGACATATGAGTGGATGAAACAAGGACGGAATGTTTATCATATAGAGTGAGTCTATATAGTAGCCATGAATCTGTGAAACATTTAAACATATTTGTTGTCAAATGTTGAATAAATATAATAAGTGTCAACGATTCACAGACATAAATAATCACAATGGGATCATTTACTTCAATAGAATACTGAGAAGTGGAGATCAGCCACATTATGTTTACCCATAATAGTTCAGGATATCAATTACATATTCCCTTCAGGATACAGCATGTCTACTTACTCTTCTTGTGGATATCAAATAAGCAGACAGTGTGACAAATAGGCAGATGGTGTCTCCCATACTAAGATTTACAACTAGCTCTGTGACCTCTAAGGTCGGATCGTACCCAGTTGACCCCTTGTTTTTCCAAAGCATGCTGATAATACCCTCAATTCTAATTATATTATTTGAGAGACTATTATGTGATGTAGTCAGAAGCTATACAAACGTTAGGAAAATGAGATATAAATTCAGATTAAACTGACTTTCATAAATACTCTTTGTGAGTGCTTCTTTTTTTAAAGTTATATTTCTCAATGTTTTAAACCTTTTGGTTTTAGGTCCCTAAAGTCCAGAGTGAAGGTTTTGGTAGATGGAACACTTCTCATTCCTAATCTGATCCCAGAAGATGCTGGCAACTACACCTGTATCCCAACTAATGGGATACTGACACCACCCTCAGCATCTGCACATCTGAAAGTGAAACGTAAGGATTTCACCTGCTATGAGAGGAAGATCTTCTTAGCCTCATATATGTGTCCCTTTTCTAGAGAATTCTTTCGTTCTTCCTCCACGTCTTAGATCCTGCCCGTATAGGCCGAATGCCGAGGGAAACATACCTGCCTTCCGGTATGGAGGGGGTCATTGTGTGCCCCGTGCAGGCGGATCCCCCTGTGCTGTATGTCAACTGGACCAAGGATGGGAACCATTTAAATCTAGACAATGTAAGATATAAGATGTAGGAGTACAATGACTCATTCAATGGAGGTTTTATAGTCAGTGTATCTAATTGCTTCTTCTTTGACTTGAGCAGCTTCCAGGTTGGATGGTGAACTCCGAGGGCTCTGTTTTTATAGCAACATCAAATGACAATGCCGTGGGCATGTACACCTGCACTGCTTATAACAGCTACGGCACCATGGGCCAGTCTGAACCCACCCAGGTCATTCTACAGGTAACACGGATCTTCTTCAGTACCAGTTTAGTTATGGAGAAAATGCTTTTTCTGTTAGTGTGTAAACTTGTACCTAGCTGGATGTAACAAAGGCTGTATTCCTCTTCCAGGACCCTCCATCTTTCCGAGTGCCTCCTCGGGCAGAGTATCTTCAAGAGGTGGGCAGAGAGATAATCATCCCCTGTGAGGCCATTGGAGACCCAACTCCAAACATAACGTGGAGCAAGGTACAGATTTTCTGAATCAGATCTAAACCCCAGACGAGCTGCCTAAACATATGTAATTCATCCTTTATTTAAACTGGATATGTCTGTCTGCCCTCCCAGATTGGCCCTACTCCTCGTTCACAGTACATCGTGTTGGCTAATGGTTCCCTTCTGCTGCAGCCACTGAGTAAGGACCACCATGGGGGCTGGGAGTGCCTGGCCTCTAATCGTGTAGCTACTGTCAGTGCAGGCACTGTGGTCATGGTTCTGGGTAAGTGGGCCCACCTCATTTCTGCAAACAACGTTAGTAATTGGTAGTGAACACTAAACCTGCATGACTTCACATGTAATGTCATCATATCAAAGTTACTGACGTGCGTCTGTGTTTCTCAGGCACCAGTCCTCATGTTGTTGCCTCAGTAACGGTAATCACAGAGATGAACCAGGCCAACTTATCTTGGGTGCCTGGTTTTGATGGTGGATACACCCAGAAGTTCACCGTATGGTTAGTATCATACAACACTTGTGTCACAGTCCTCATCGCCCAACATGCAGTTATGCTGAATGCCTTATTTTCCCTTTTTTTTTAGGGTCAAGCAGGCATCCAGAGGGAAACATGAATGGGCGTCGTTGCCCGTACCCACATCCAAAAACTACCTGCTGGTAACTGGGCTCCTTGCTGGCACCAGCTATCAGTTCAGTGTTCTGCCTCAGAATAAACTCGGCTCCGGACCTTTCAGCGAAATTGTTTCTGTTCGAACCCAAGGTTTGTGCAAGAGAACGTATAATCTATTTCATGTTTCATTGTGTTGTTTGCACTGTATCATCAACTTATAGTGGTGTTCTCTTACTAGCTGTGCCAACAGAAGCCCCTTCGATCAACACCAATCTACCAACTCCGGAGCCGCCAATACTCTTGTCTGCCAACCGGACTGGACAAGGAGTCCTCCTGATGTGGTCACATCCTGAAGCTCCATCCTCTCGACTGACGGGTTACGTGCTGCAGGCCCGTCGTAATCAGGGCCAGTGGGTCATCCTCAGCAGCAACATCAGTGCCAATCAGAGTGAACTACTAGTACAAGGACTGCTACGAGTAAAGTTTATCTCTTACTACTATGTGCACTTTCTTCAGATCAATCCCTGTGTGGCCAGTGTTTCTGGATTTTATTAGATGGCTTCATGTAGATTAAATAATTCAGTTCATCAACACCTGATCTTGTTGTCTCGTAGGACTCCAGTTATGATCTGAGGTTGATGTCCCGCAGCAACAAAGTGCTCAGTAAACCCAGCGAGTCTGTGAATGTGTCCACCATAGGTGAGTGGCTTTGTATAATTGCCATGAACAGTTCCTGCTTGTTGAGTCATGGTCCTGGCATATTGCGAAATTAAACTTTGATTTTCACCAATGGAATTTGAGACCACCGCTGACTGTGATCTGCTTACAGGACTGGAGATTTACCCCCTGCGCCCAAGTTTCTTGGAGTTTGTCCCAGAGCCTCTCTTGGCTGGTGTGCTAGGAGGGGTGTGCTTCCTGTTTATAGCCATTATCCTCTCCTTGGTGACAGCTTGCTTTATGAGTAACAGGAGACAGCGTCGACGTAGGAAGAGAAGACAAGGTAAAGCACCTGATTTAAATACACTTTAGTCTCTTTTCCACTAAATATAATTGATGTGTTGCATGTTTGTTTAACATTTTCAAATGTGTGTATTGTGTGACCTCTTGCCTTTTTTTAGATCTCCCATCTGCCTTCCAGAAGAGTCCATCTTCAGAGTAAGTGTCCATTTGTATTTGTTGGTCCATTTATGGAATGGTGATTGTCTTTTTAAACAGCATGTAGAAATAGAATCAGTTAATGCAGATTTACTAAATAATGTATTTAGAATGATCTAATCCATCAATAACATTTGACTGCATAAAGCAGAACTCCCACCTGTTGTTTAACTCCCTGCTGCCTTCTGTGTAGTTGTATTGTTGTAAATTGTTTACTTTCATTTTGTTTTAATGTTGGTGTGTTTTCCTTCTTTTCATTCAAAGGGCTCGCTCTGCTCCTCACAGCCCAGACAGCGTCTTAAAGCTGAAGCTGTGCCCGCCTCTTCCCTTCTTCCCAAACTCCTCTTCACAGTCTGATCGGTCCTCCTTTGATAAAGGCAGCCGAGGGGAATACCAAGACCAGCGCAAACAGCTCCTGGCTAACTCATCTCCGCCGCCACATTACACACTCTTTGAAAGTCACCTGGGCTCCCAGGCCCCCTCACCAAATGCTTTGGAGTCCATCTCAAGAGGCCCAGATGGACGCTTTATTATCAAACCTCTGCTAGAAAATTGTAGTCCTTCCAAAAGGAAAAACCTGAAGAAGGACATTTTACTAATCAATGGTGAGGCAAGTGGCTCAGGAAGCAACAGGACATCATTAAGGGATTCTCCAAAGTCAAGCATCATGAGCTCAGAGAAGGACGAGAGGAGAGACTCTCCTCTCACTGTGGACGTGCCGGAGCTGAGCCGGCCTCCCTCCTCCCCTGGAAGAGTACGGGCCATGGCCAGGAACTTCTCCCGTCATGGTTGCTTTTATTCTGACGACGAACAAGGCGGTGAGGCCCTCCTGGAAAGAGCCAGCTTTTATTCAGACAACAGTGAGAAAAAACCCAGTGATCCTCAGAGAAGACATCGCATACCAAGTCAGACTGAAGACCTTCTCCCTACTTTTGACAGGAGAACCAGGCTTCTGGACAGAGAGCGAGACAGGCCGTATCCTTCAGGCTACCAGCCTATTGAGAGTCAGCTCACTAATAACAGCACCCTGATCTCACAGCTGGACAGTGACCTGGAGAGGGTTAGCATCAACAAGTGTGTCCATCTGGCAAAGGAGAGGGAAGAAATGGAGAGGGAGCTGGAAAGCTACACAGCCCATCAGAGAAGTCGAGGTCGTGGGAATGAGGAACAGTCTAATAAGACAGAGAGCCCTAAAAGGAACGTTGCCAAATCAGTTGAAGAGCCTATATGGAAACCACAAGATGTAGCTATCAGACAAAAGCAGATCGGGCCCTCCGGTCAGACAAGTCGGGTGTCTGACTATCGGAGGGCGTGCTACTTTGGGAACACCAGCAGTCCTATGGACCGGCTTCCTACGTCTCGCATACAGTGGGACATTAGCCCTGTCACTTCGGTCACCGGCCTCATTCCAACACAGAGCCCCTGGGAAACCACATCGCCCAGGTCACAGCATCACCGCTCCCGTAGAGAAACCACAGAGGACTCTCTTACTGTTGATTCATCACGCTCTCCAGTCACCCAGAACACCTCCCTTCCCATGAATTCTCCTAATGCCACCTCTTTAAACCCCCTTGGGCTGTGTTCAGAGACACCCGTCAGAGCCAGGTCATTGAGTCCTTACACAGATTCAGATATATGCAGGAAGTCCATGATGGAGGAATGTTGCAGGGAAAAGAACCAGGATGGGGGTGTGGCCTCAAGGTCCAGAAATTCATACGCGTATGGCACGCAGCTTTGGGATTCGGCTTCTAGAGGGCCTGTAGTCTACAGTGAGAGGCCTGAAAGTCCAGCTCAGCCTTTAACTGCCTCTGCACCTTACACAACCACAAGGGATCCCAGTCCCTCAAGTTACTCTACTCTACCATATGATCATCATGAAGTCAGGTCAAAGGCCAAAAGCAGGGAGGCTCAGGATTGTGATGACCGTCTGAGTTCTTGTGAGTTAGAAAGGGAAGGTGTCCGAGCCCGGTCCAGGAGGAGCGACAAATGTCTTTTCTCTGATAGTCCTAGTCCAATTACAATATTGACTCTTGTAGAAGAAGTAGAGAGTGACCAGTCCCAATTTTCTGACTCCAGGATGTCAGAATCCTTCAAGGCTCAGCCCTCAGCTCCGTCTCCTAAAATGTCTCCGCTGCAGACGAGTGCAATTCTTGAATACCTGAGCCTTCCAGGTTTCATTGAGATGAGCGTGGATGAGCCTGTGGAAGTAGATGAAGTCACAGACACTGCTGGACAAAGTTTAGACCTAAAAACAGACAAACCTCTTGTGGCTAAGCCTGATGTCGTCCCTCAAAACTGGGAGGTTCATGTCCAGGAAAATAGAAAGGAGGGTTGTCTGAGACCTGCACACTCAGCGGATGCTGCAGAGGCAAGCTCTGGTGCTATCAAAAATCAAGGCCATAGGCAACCCCTCCATGGGGAAGCAAGAGATTCTGTACTCAGAGTAAGATTTCCAGATGAGACAAGACCAAAATCACCCGGTCCAGAAAAAACTAGCAAGCAACTTTACAAAGAGAAAACACAGATTCGAGCTGGTAATAAAAGCACAGACAGACCCGAGTCCAGGCTAGGATCCAGGTCAGCTTATACGTTGTTGAGTGCAGCTAAAGACGTGGCAGACATAGTGTCAAAACATTCTCAGAGCCATGCAGACAGTAGAGAGTCTGTATCTGTATCAGAGCAATCCCAAAGAAAAGCTTCTCAGGGCAGCAGGACTAATAATATTGCATCGAGAATATCTCAAGCCCCTGTGCCATTTCTGAAGAAATCCTTCAGCATGGGTCCTGTCAGAACTCTCTCAGGTTTGGGACAGCCTCGTCCCTTCCTGAAGAAATCCATCAGTTTAGGCTCCCAGAGATGGGAGCACTTCGAGAGCCCACACACATACATCTCAGAGAAATGTTACTGGGATGAGTTCCCAAATCCAGATGTCAGGCTAAAGTCTTACAGCTTGGGTCGCTCTCCGCCTACCCATCTCAGGCCAGGCCCGTCCTGGAGGGAGTATGTCCCATTCAGACGCCCCAGCATGGGGAGCTTGGAAAGGCCTCACCACGCACAAAGACCCTTAGCTAGTCCCTCCTACCTCACGTCTTCAATGTACCCACCCAGACAAGCCTCAATCTCCCCAATGCTAGAACCTTCCGATCCACGACGACAAGCTACAGTTTTCCCCGAGTCCTCCCGGTGGTCGCCCTCTTTTCATGATAACCTGAGGTCTACTCAGTATAAGTATGTCCCAATGGCCTCCTCTATTCCTGTCCCCCAGTACCAACAGTGGCCAGGATCCCGAGCAGAAGGCATGAGACCTATGGACACCAGGAGGGGCCCTCCAAGGTCCTACCTGCCGAGGGGCATCAGTTGGCCCTCACCCTACTATGCCCCCTTCCCTCTGAGGGAGGGAGAGGGTTACAGACAGGCAGACAGGATGATGGGTAGGGGAGGTGAGACAGAGATTCGGGAGGTCAGAGAGGGAGCGAGGGCCAGTTATGCCAGTCAAAGCAGCGGTAGGGGTAGTGCCGGTTTCTTCCGGCAGTCCTTGTCCATCACTCCTACACTGCTCAGCTCCCCCGAAACGACAGAGGAGAGTGAGCGTCACAGAGCTGAGATGGAGCTTCCTGAGAGGAGAGCCAAAAGGTGAAACACCGCCACACCTGGAAACCAACACACTGGAGTGTCTTCTTTGTGAAGGGATTTATTCATGTTGCCAAAATATCAATGTTGTGAAATTAACTGATTTCTTGTTTGCGATTCTGTTACCTGACAATTGTGTTGTGTATTTCAGTAGAAGGAACACGTCAGTAGATGAGAGTTATGAGTGGGACTCTGCTGATGCCTGTGTGGACTCCGAGGTCCTGGAGGCCATGAGGTTTGATCAGTCACACATGGGCTTTCTGAAAAGCAGAGGGGAGCTCAGGTACGATCAAACTGGCCTCCAGGACCAACGAAAAAAAGGTGATGACTCTCTTTATGTATTGGTTGTTTTTCTCCTGTGATGTGTTAACGTGGCATGTCTCAGTGGTAGTGCAACGTTTGATGTGATTCTGCTGCATGCTAATCATGTTCCCTATGTGTTGTGATTATTGTGAGCATGTCCCATGATGTGTCCATCCATGCATTTCCTTTCCCTGATGCCCTCCCCAGGCCCGTCTCCCCCAGCCTGCCTACCAGTTTCCTCCCTGCCGCGCTGCCACCTCAGCCACTCCCTAAGCGAGGCGCGTTTCAACGCTCTCCGCCTGGAGTACCAACAGTACAGGCGGGCTCAGGAATCCATCTGTTCCCGTGAGCCCTGCCGTGCCCCTGGCCACGAATCAGACTCTGACTGCAACTCAGCACTGCTCTAGCAGCTTAACTCGGTCCGTTATTATTATTCCGCCTGCCTTCTCTACCTCTCTCCTCATTTTTTCCACCTCTCGCTGCCTGCCCGCCTCCTTTTCTTGCTCGTCACTCTTATCACCTGCATGCAGTGATTTTGTGCTTGCATGTGAAATGAATGTAGTTAACTATCTCATTGTCGGAGCTGTTCTTTAATGCTGCGACGTTCTCTTCCCTTCTCTTTCACAGATATGTCTCAGATAGAACAGACGACAGCACCGGGCTCCTGAACATCGTCGCACCTCACGGGAGCGTTGCCGTGTGAAAGTACTCAGATTGTTTAAGTTTTGATTTAAGATACCAGAAGTGGTGTGTCTCTCAGTTGTCATCAGATGACATTCTTTTTTTGTTTCATTGCGCTTTGGATAATGAATCTGAGAAGGGATTATTTATTTTCATAACAAGCTTGTGCAACTGTTTGGGGATTTTTTGTTAAACCTTGACAATCAGACACACCGATGAAAAGAGACGAGACCTGCTTTATACCAGCAGCAGTACGCAGCATGATGAAGGTGTTATTTCAAGTTTATGTCCATCAAGAACTTCCTTTTGATAATAAAGGAATGCTTATGACAATTATAGGTCCGTGGTCAAGATGACATCTGTTAGTGGGAATGTCCATCTGAAATATTTCCTGTGTTCCCAGTATAACAGTGCTCGAAGCATCATCACCACAGGGGCAGTTAATGATGTCAAACCTCTTAATTCCGTTCAGTAATTTGGGTTTTATTCGCCCCTTTTCCCTGAAATTATTTCCATCTGTCTGGATATTGTTCCCTCGTTGAGAGTTTAACACAACAAATCACTTTAAATAGCCTCCCAGTGTCTGTTCAAAATTGACAGTATGTATAAATGTTACCTTCACGTGAATGAACCCTGACGTATTCTAAATCCTCATTCATCGCTCCACATCCATCGGTCAGACTTTGCCTCCGTAGTTGAGTGACAGATACGGCAAATCTTAATTAAAATAACAAGATGATTTCTGCCTTATTTGTATCGATGCTGTAAATACTCCGTTTGTTTGATGATGGAAGAGTCGCGCTAATGAACCGAAATCACAATCGAATCGAGTCAAAGTTGCTAAAAATGTACCAGAATACATGAAATCTGCTCACATGAGGAGCTTTTGGATATTTTTTAGGTGAGTTATGATATGCAAAAAAAAATGTTTACAATTCACATCGGCGATGTGAAGACGACACTGTGAATAATTCATTGACTTCTAGTTCTGTATTTGAATTGCAAGTCTGTAATGAATTCTGTATCTGTTAGCCTACGTGTTTTTGTTTTTTACTGGAACATGACAGAAGCTGTTTTAGCAGGTTGTCTGGCAAACTGAGAGATTTAAATATACTTTGGGAAGAATTGACTTCAATAACCCAGATGAGTGAGTTTGCATTTCTGATGATGGTTTTGTATAAACTGGAAAATTTTTATATCTTGCCACCTGGATGTTTTGTCATTTTTATATGTTTGTAACAAATAAATTGTTTTATTCTATATAAATGCTGCCATTGATTCCAGATGGAGAGAACGTGTTGATTTTCACTGTCTCAAAGAAAATTATCTCACAATGTATTCACGACCGAGAAGCGTCTCTCATCGCAGCAGTTGACTTCCTCCTACGTTCATCCTCACCATCCCAACACAGTGTAGGGTGACATACAGTGTTGTCCCTGTTGGCCTTATGGCCCAGTGAGTGCCAGGTTCTCTTTCTCCACAAAGTCATCATCATTTTAAGAGAAACTCATCTTGTTGATAGAGATTTATCTATTCGGACTGGAGACTCACGTGTCTTAGCTCAGGACACAACAGTTGTGACAAGGAAACATTGTACAACATTTCCACTACCTGTTTGTACTATTGCGTTGTATATTATAAGGATTCTCAGGGAGATATAACACCTTTGTTTGCTTGGAGTTATAATAACATGCTCAGAACATACAAGGTGTCGATCCTCATTTAGCCTAAAAACTCATTGTTTTGTGGTAGTGTTTTTGGTGATCTTGAAGTAGTACTGCTAACAGTCTGGATCAAGAACAAGCAGCTATCATCACACCGTTGAACTCTAGTTTGTCGTGCCGTGTAGCCTAGGAGACGGGATGAATCCCCCCCTGTCTGTCATGATTATCTGTTCTTCAGGTCAAATGACCCATAAACCCTTCAGAATCACAGACACAGTATTTTGGCTCACCTCTGTATTTCTTTATTCATATGAATCTATACCAGCAGGTACACATGATAGCACAATGTCAGGCCAGTTTATATTGTTTCAGTTAAGAGCTAGTTACAGTGCAGAGATACGTGTCAGGTCAACACCAGGCTCCTCTCAGCTCACTTGGTTGACATCCGCATGACATGTTTGACCATATTTCCAATGCCATCGAATATGTAGTGATAGTGATACTCCGTCTCCCACATGAAGGAAGGAGTGCTGACCACTCTGTTCTTCTCGTCCACATGGGCTTCGTACAAAAACGGGTCAAGGTCAAAGCCGGAGGTCATTCAGAACATGAAACATTTGCAAAATGACATCATGTATGTTTAGTTATGTGAGGGGAGAACGGGAGCTTTGAAAGGATATATATGGCTCACGGACATTGTGGCGTGCGCCCATGCTCTTTACAGCCTGCACCATGTTTGTGTGAGGCCAGTTCCCCCAGCGGGTATTCTCATCCTGTTCGTAGCCCATGGTCACCTCGATGCCGGGCAGCACGCGGCAAGCCAGCACAGGAGCCATACTGGCCAGTCTGAAAAAGGCAGCAGAGGTTGAGTCAAGATTAAGAGAGAATAGTCAGTATTTGACTTTAATTCTGACCCTTTGTGCTCCAGCTTGGTTCCGACCAAATGTCTGAAGTCTCTTATGACACAAGAATGACTTTACCTGAGAGCATCAGACGGGCCTACTATTACCTACTACTGTATAACCTCTTTGTGAAAAACGAGTTGCCGATATCTGCAATGAATATCAAGTCCAGCTAGTAATTGTTAAAATGTCTTCCCACCCATTGAGGAATGTTTCCCGTCCAACTCTACAAATGTAATTAAAAAAACAAAGAAATCTATGTGAAACTATCAGACCGTCATAATCAGCTTTTTGACAATCTGGTGGAAGCCGAATGTGAACTGGCTGTTTTCAGATATTTTCTGGGTAAGGTCGGGTGCACCAAAATGTTTTTCCATTTCCTCTGTTCTACTTGGAAATCAAACAGGACTGAAACTCTGATGAAATCTGAGGAAACACATGAGGAGCTGCTACACAAAGGTGATCATACTTACCACCAGGGGCCTAATTAATGCTTTGAGAGAGACTGTAAAAATCTAAATTCACACATTAGCACTGATTTAGCGCTCGACAGATCAGTTGAACTAAATCCAAAAGAGCAATTACAGCTCTGACATAACAGAGAAATGGTGCAAGATGACTCCAAGGGCCCTGCCCTGAAACTGGCCCTCAAAACACATATAAAACACAATATTTATTATATATACCGGTACATATATATTATCATATCAGCTGGGGCCTGATACTGTAAGTATCAATAAGAATAGAGTTCAAACTCATGAGAGCCAAAACAAAAGCATGTTTCTGTAAACTCAACATATTGGTTAACCACCAGTTGCCGTGGTGACAGATGGTTCATTCTCTTCTCTCTGGTTCTGACTTCACTCTAAATTCCTGCATCTCCTGCCATCTCACACCTGGTCACCGGGTGACCCCTCACCTGGACTGTCACCTGTGTAAGTACAGCTGCCCCCTCGTCACCCCATTAAGTAGCCAGAGGATGAGTCACTTTCGACCAGCTTGTCCAATTTGTAGTCCCCAGTCCACCCTGTTGGATTAAACCTTTGGATTTGTTTCGCTGACCTGACTGCTTCACGCGTGACATGCCACCAACTAACCTCTTGAAACCAGCACACAGTTTCTTAAACTTTGCTACCTGATCTTCAGGTTTTCATGCAGCATACATGTTTAATCATTTGTAGATTTATCAGCCTTAACTATATTTTGTTATTAAACAAACATTTTACATAGCTTCAGAATATAAACTTTGGAACAAGTGGAATTATTTCTAACTGAGTCAACAAAAACTGAAACAGTAGAAGCTTTGTAAAAGTAGAGCTCATGCAGAGCTGTTCTATTTGATTGCATTATATTGTGCATGTGTATATAATGAAGTGTCGAGTTAGTTTAGTGTTTTGTAACCTTCATATCTATAAGACATTTGTCAGTAGACTTATTTCTTTTCCCAGCCGCTGCAACCCAATTCCATTACAGCAATCATTTCAATCTCGTGCATTGATCCCACCTGGTGCAATCCAATTAAAAGTCCAGTATAGCTAGAAGTTGGAATGACCACAGTCACATGTTCAGGTGTGGATTTAAAAGTTAAGTGATTGCACAGCAAAAATAAGTTTCAGTGCTTAAACCTAGTGAATGTATTTACTCGTCCCAGTACAATGAAAACACAGAGTGAGACTTACCCAATCGGCTTGCGTGAACGATGGAATTCTTTGAGCACCTTCTCCACATCATTATGCAGCTTGCAGTCTTTGCCATCCTTCACAAAAGAGGATCTACAGAATTGAAAGTGATGTAGAAAAATTAGTGCTTCATCATGTTCATGTAAGTTATCGTTTCATATTGCATTACTTCTTACAGATTCTTGATGATACCGTGGCCACCGGGAAAGATGACGGCATCAAAGCTGTTGACATCCAGCTTGGACAGGTCTTGCATTTGCATCATTCCCTGATTATGACTGAAGCGAGCCGACTCCGTCATCATGTTCCTACGTAAGAGCCAAAACTGATCATAAATATGATTGCAAAGTTACATAATCCACTGGTGAGGTTTCCATGGATCGATGTGTCCTGAGAAGCCTACCGGTTGTCACCGGAAGCAGGTTGCTTTTTCATGTGGTCAATCACATGCGTCTGCTGATGATTGGGAGCAAACATCTGGAAGCGAGCACCGTTCCTGCTCAGGTGGTACATGGTGCTGGAGACAGAGTTGTGAATTGTGTCTCTGCATGGTGAAATGTTAATGCAAGAAAATGTGCTGAGCTCAGCATCTTTGATACTTACTAGACTCCCTCGTGGAGGTCAGTCCCGTCCAACCAGCCACATCCTGAGAAAACCTGCAACACATAGTGATTCACAAATCCTGACACTTCTTTTCAGTTGTCTAATGTCATATTGACCTTAACTTACCACAGCAATATTGGTATTTCCCCAGTTGCCATAGTCACCGTGGTGAACAAAGACAGCAGGCTGACGAGAAAGAACAGCCAGAGTTTGTTTTGACAGCAAGGTCCTGGTTCCGAGCATGATTCAGCTTCAGATAGAGATTTTAATGACTTTATGCCTGTAACGACTGTTGACTGGTGTAAAATGGATGTTGCTGCGACTGTCTGTATATATACAGCCAGCCTCTGCCTATGTGACGTGGGCAAGATAAGCTGTAGCTTCGGAGAAAAGCCAGCTACCTATTTCCCTCCCAAACATGCTTCCCTATTAATACCTTGTTTATTTGTCTGATTAACTTAAGTCATTTGGCCACAGTTACTCTCCAGCTTTGGATTTTAAACATGAAGCTTTAAAACAGGAAATATCTTGACCCACTTAGATTCTAATTCTTGGTTAGATCTCTAGATTGAGACTCCTACAGAAATAATTCAGAAGGTCTCCAGAAATATAAATGGAGGCTGTTGACTGATTTCCTTTTTTTTTTTAGTTTATGATAATGCCTCTTTTCGCTATAAGTTGGATTCCTTTCTAGCACACAAGACATACTGTATGCCCTTTAAAGTCTATTAGGTTTTAAGGCTCTTACTCACAGTAATGCCATGTTGAATCTACAATGTCTAGACTGGCAAACCTAGAATGACCCCAGTGAGACGGAAATGTCAAAGTCAATGTCAGCTCCCTAAAATAGATAACATGAGGCAGAATAGGACGTTCATTTTATTATGACCATTTTTTTTAATGTATAAACAATATTTATATACAAGTGATAAAAGCAGAGACAATTCGGGAGCAAAATGTAGAAATCAACAGAACAATACACAACCAACTAGAATCACCACACCAGTCACAATTTTAAGCCTCAGTGGTCACCCTTTGAGATATTCTCATAGGAGTCCGTCTGAAGGTTTAAAACTTGCACACAATAGTACTCATGCATAGAGAACACATACTGAAACTGCCACAGATGATTCACAAAGTTCAACCAATATCTTTAAACAAATCATATACAAGACAAGACGAATATATGCAGTGAGGTTTCTGTAACAAAACGTTTCTCCATTCCTCTGCTGCGGTCCGCTCTCAGCACATGCCACGGTCCTTTTTAAAAACAACAGACGCACATGGTCTGAGTTTTTCTTGCAGTATCTCATGTACAGATGTGATTATGTAAGACTAAACCTGCGACAGGTGTGTGAAAGCAAAAGAAGACACAACACAGTCAACTAATAAATTAAGATCTGTTTGACATTACCTATAAAAGAAGAAGTCTAAAACAATTCAGTGTATTTCTGATTTTGGTGTAAAATATATTCAAACATGGCAAGCATATCAAAAATGTAATGATGTTTTAAGCTCCATCCATAGAACCAAGATCATTTTCAACCGCTAACACTGTCGACAGCCCAACTTCAATAACTGTCATTGAATCCTGGCTATTTCACCAATTACTTGTGTATCGCCATGTTGAGCACTTCTTACTTAATTTGCTTGACACGTAAGGACCATTTCCTAAAAGCCATTTACATGCAAATCCCTAGCAACTTCAGAGGTGAAAGTAAGAATCATCTCCTAAATTTCTGCCACCACTAAAGAAAGCTCTCATGCGCCAAAGCTCTGTCACTCAAGAAGTTTGTGCACCAACTGTGCACGCTGTGTTCATTATGGAGAGTATTTGCGAAGATATCAGTTTGATAAAGAGTGAGTTTGCTTGTCAAGCCAACAGCCGTGCTCAGAGAGAAGTGAGTGTTACCAAGGTCAGTCTGGTGGCCTTACGGTGTGTAGGCAGGCGGTGGCTGAAACTGATTGGCAATGTCATAATCAGCAGGAAAGGTTTCACTGCTGTCCTCCATCTCCGAGAGTAGTTCTAAAGCCTGCTCCTCCTCCTCGGTGGGGTAGTGACGCAGGAGGTTTGCAGCTGTGGCGAGGATTGAGGCTCCACCAGCCCCCGCAACCAGGTAGAAGCTGATGGCAAATGTGACGTGTATGAGAGAACCATGGTACTTTTTGTGCTGTTGCTGTAGCGACAGGATAAGCTCCGAAGCCCAGTAGCAGAATCCTATGACTGTGGCACACTGCAGCACTATTGAGAGATGAAAACAACAACAACAGTCAGTAAAAAGTATCAGTTGTGAACATAAAGTGGTCTTTCTACAGAGCAACAGGATTTGATAATAAACTATTGGAGGCCAGATTAATACCTGTGAGAATATGTGCAAATGCATATCTTCGGGTGATCTTGAGGGCAGGGTGTTTGGGTCCAAACACATCCAAGAGGAAAGCAGTCAGACTGCACAGGATGCCCAGGAAACAAAAGGCAGCAATCACTCTGAGCAACAAGATGGTCTGCGGGTTCACACAGTAATCTAGAAGACAGAGTGAGAATACACAACACAAAACAATTAGTTACCACCCGAATTTGTGGTTTACTAATGATTTAATTAGCCTGGTGTTGGTCCCCACCGTCAAGAAGCTTGGGGTCAATGTAACCCAGGACATCTGCCACCCCGAGCTCTTGTCTCGGACAGGAGCCTCCATGAACCCGGAGCCAGGCCGGTTCCGCCAGAGCCGTGCAGAGCGCTGTGATGGATAGGGCACCGGGCAGGGCTGAGACCAGGCTCCGCTCCGGCTGCTTGGGCAGGGAGGTGCCTCCTCTCCTCCTCCGGCCTCCAGGAACATTAGAACCCGGCGGGGCATACATTGTAATCAAATATCCTCGTTTGTCGTGGACAGTCGTGTCACGTTAGAGTTTGTGTGACTGAAATAGATCCTCTGCTGGTATCTGTTAAGGTCAGCCTAAAGAAACCAAACAAAGAAAAATGTTCGCCGGTACAGCTAACGTAACCTAGCCGATGAACACCAACCCTGGTGTTTAGTTCACAATTGTACCTGACGTGTACACACGACGGTTAACCTTAAAGGTGTCTGTTTGATCAAGGAGAATAACTTATTAATCTGACAAATGGCCAGAAAAATAGACAGATGGTCTTTGGGCCTGTTTAGCTATGTTATTAGCCTGTGGAGCTAGCTAACATCTGAAGCAAAATCCCGTCGACAGGCGTAGAAAATAAAGTTAATATAAACAAATTAAAATAAACAAAAAATAAATCAACCTCTCTGCCTGTAGCGAAGAAAATTGACCACCAATTTGGCACAGAAACCAAAGACAAAACAAAACAAAAGGAAGCTTAACGTTACGCTGGTTTACTGTAAGAATTATTGACTTCCTTCTTTTTTTCGTTCACCATTCTTCTTCGTGGCTTTAAAGGCAGCAGTTTAAACTAGAGTGCCAGTCAGTGTCTCCACCTACCGGCGAATGTCAGAAGGCCACCAAGTATGTTACCACACTTTATTGTGCAACTGCTATATTGCTTACAATTATTATTTACATTATTAAAGATGGACAGGATGGTGAGATGAGTTAATTCACTTTACTTATACATGGGTGGGTTGAACACAAGCAACACAGATAGAGAGACTGCGACAAAGTAGGTAATATGGTCCAAAATATAAACATAAAGTAACTAATGAAGTGATTTATATCATTTGATGATAACTGAAAAACTCAGGTTTTGATTTTGAAAGAAATATTTTTTAACTTTCATGGGGAAAACGCTACCCACAATGCATCGCGTTAAGCACCTGATAACAAAGATGGCGACGGCATTTCCGACACTGCTATTTTTGTGAACTTTTGTACTTTGTTCTTTGGTGAAATTTGATTTTCGTCATTCTTCGTAAAGACAATCACGTATTTATATTAGAGGACTTGCACTGTATATTTCGGTGGGTTACAGCGCGTAGGGGTGCTTGTTAACGCATCCATCTCGCGTCAACTGTCACATTGCACTCGTATAGACGGAAGAAGTGACAGCAGCTCGGACAGAAAATATCGGACTGCTTAGGTATGAAGGAGGGTTTGAGTCTGGTTCAGAGACTGAGCGCACACCCGGACTCTCGCTGCTGGTTTGTCAGCTGGAGCCCAACCGGGACGCTGCTCGCTTCATGTGGAGGCGACAAGGCCATCCGGATCTGGGGACGAGAGGGTGAGCAGCCAGCAGCATGAACGAATAACCGTTAACGTCATCTACAAGGTTACATCCAGCTGTTTCTCGTGCTTAAGCTAGCTGCTGGTTAAAACACGTGAAAACTCATGATCTTGCTTAAAGTTATAAGGTCGGCAAATTAAATTGGTTGTCTGCATTGGCCAACATGTAAGTGGTCATCACGAATTACAGGCGGTAATGTTGTTGGTTATTTTCATGAACTATACTTTTAATTGCATCGTAAGTCGGTGACAGCCTCAACAAAACAGAGGAAATAAAAGAGGAAAGGTGTATTGCTCTTCTGTCTGTCGAGGTTTCCCTCGGGATGAATAAAGTATATCTATCTATCTATCTATCTATCTATCTATCTATCTATCTATCTATCTATCTATCTATCTATCTAAGTCATCAAACAATTCACAATCAAGGATGCCTTCTTTTGGCTCATAACTGCATTATTATTGAGGTTGTAGTCTGTGATCTGGTGCAGGTCAGGAGTGGGTGATGATGGATCAAATGGTCTGTAACAGTATTTGGAATTGAAACAACTAATTTTCCTTATATATATGCAGATATAGTCAGTGTTCAGGAGATTGATTTTAGAAATGATTCATAGATGAGATAACCAGATTGTTTCTGGTCTATCCGGAGATTTAGAAACCAGTGCTTTGTTATC
Organism: Macroramphosus scolopax; assembly: GCA_901007825.1. Classification (NCBI taxonomy): domain Eukaryota; kingdom Metazoa; phylum Chordata; class Actinopteri; order Syngnathiformes; family Centriscidae; genus Macroramphosus; species Macroramphosus scolopax. Next base: position 107,050 of record CAAKHC010007294.1, read on the forward strand.
GATGCATAATCCTGTAAATAGAAAAATTGCCATACATTTTTAGGGGGTATAACAAGGACAGCTTCCTCGGTAAAACATTAAAGCATAATTATATGTGTATTTCTCATGTCTACTATTAATGCGTGACCATCTGACTAGTATTGCCTGTGCATTGGTTATCAGTCCTGTTACATATAGTGGGGCACTAAGAACAACACAATCTTCATTTTTAGGTGACTCGTGGATATGTAAGAGTGTGCTTGAGGACGGACACCAGCGCACTGTGAGGAAGGTGGCGTGGTCTCCCTGTGGCAATTATCTGGCTTCTGCCAGCTTTGATGCAACCACATGCATCTGGAAGAAGAAGAATGACGGTTTTGAGGTTTGTTAAATCTTTGGGCACTTTGGAAAATGTTATACTCCTGGATATTTCACCCAGGATCTCCTCTTGTCTTCTAGAGCTTGACTGTGCTGGAAGGACATGAAAATGAGGTCAAATGTGTGGCGTGGGCCCCTTCAGGGAACCTGCTAGCAACTTGCAGCCGAGACAAGAGTGTCTGGGTTTGGGAAGGTTTGTGTTTTCACCCTGGATGCATGGCCAGGATTTCATTCGGCGCAGGAAATAAACGACCAATGTCTCTTAGTATGATTATGATCTTTTCTAGTTTGTGTTTCACAGTTGATGAAGAGGACGATTACGAGTGCGTTACCGTCGTGAACTCTCACACACAAGATGTCAAGCATGTTGTGTGGCACCCGACACAAGAAGTGAGTGACAGCCGGCCCTCTAAACTTGAGTGACTTGTCCTTTGCTGCTCTACTGTCTTACAATGTAGTCCCATCATGTCTCTACAGCTTCTAGCCTCAGCGAGCTACGACAACAACATTTGTATTTACAAGGAAGAGGATGACGACTGGGAGTGCAAGGCCACCCTGCAGGGACACACATCCACAGTGTGGAGTTTGTCCTTCAATGCGACAGGAGACAGACTGGCCTCCTGCAGTGATGACCGCACAGTTAAGATTTGGAAAAGTTATCCAAATGAAAGTGGGCAGGGTGAGTTGGCCTTGGTAAATAATCCTAAAATCCAAAAGGTATTGAAACAGGTGTATAACAATATACACTTTATAATATTGCAATTAATCATTAAATAATTTCAATAAAAACAAGTCAGTAGATATTTAGCTCTTTAAAACAAGCATGTGTGTGTTAAATCAGAAAGAATCATCTTGTTAGAACTTTTCACATGAACAGTTGAGTGAGGACACTATTGCAACAGAGAAATTGATTTAACAGGGAGCTTTTTGACTCAAATCATTACGTAAATGTACGTGTATATTTAATTAAAATGTTTGTGTTCTGAAAACAGGAGACTGGAAGTGTGTCTGCACTCTGTCTGGGTTTCATACACGCGCAGTGTACGATGTTGCCTGGTAAGACCTCCTTTCACTTTTAATAAAGGGCACTCTAATCTCTGTCAACACACTGACTTTGTGAATGAAATAACTGCTGACGGTCAGAGTGGGAATGAAAGACAAGCCTTTCTCCCTATTATGGGTCTGTGTGCCATCAAAATGATATTGCTGTATTCATTACTGGATTGATAAACAGTCTGCAACAAAGCACATTCGACAAACTGATTATAGATTTTACGCATAAAATATTGATCTGAAAAGTATCTCCGACCATCAGTCATCATATACTGGCACGTAATCTGTGAAAACCAAACGTATAATGTTTCAAAAGTTGTAAAGTTTTTAATTCATATTTTATGAAACACAGTCCTTTGGTGCAGGGGGAGAATCAAACTATCAGCACAGAGAACTGAACTTGCTTTGTTGGTCTTTGCAGCTCTTTGTTTTAAAACATATAAATAACTAAAACTCATCACTGACTCAGTATTGATGAATGACCTCCATTGATCATCTGAATATGATTGCATCAGAATGTTTTAAAATGACCCTCGCTGCACATGCATTTTGTCAACCCAGAACACTTCTCTGTGCTCAGGTGTCGTCTGACGGGTGCCCTGGTAACTGCCTGTGGGGACGATGCAGTCAGAGTGTTTAAGGAGGATGAGACAGCCAGTCCAGATGAGCCGTTGTTCTCTGTGGCTGCACAGATGCCCAAAGCTCACACCCAGGACGTCAACTGTGTAGCTTGGAACCCGAAGGAAGCAGGACTCCTGGCGTCCTGCAGTGATGGCGGGGACATCGCCATCTGGAGGTTCCAAGAGGAGGACTGAATGGCGTCAGAATAACTGGCCTCTCGTCGACCAAATGATTTCCCTATTGCGAAGCACACTGGGAACTGTGTGGTCCTAATTATTTTTGTATTAACTTTCCACATGATTGTGTTCATTGTCATGTATTACATTTGCCATAAACTGACTATTCTGTTTCAGAACATCTTCAAAGGTCACTTTACAATTTGACATTTCTTAATGTTTATAGAAATAAACTTCAAGAACAATAATGTTGCTTCTCTTTATTGCAAAAACATATTTCAAACAGCACATTGTACTAAAAACATTTAGACCAGTTGAAGAGTAAAAAGTAAGTTTAAGTCAAAAGTATAATTGGGTGATTTTTCTGAGTTATTTTAAGACCCAATCTGGATTATGAGTGTACCAACCCAACTAAATTTCAATGTGTAGATCAACCATATCAATATATAATACACTCTCAAACCAGATGTTGTAATTGTCAGTCTCTGAAGAGGTGAGGAGTTTTCCATGTATCCGTGATACATGTGTGGTCAAACAAAGACAGTTTACTTAAGTTCTTGACTGGTTTACATCATCCAGCTGATCTAAACTGACAGGTAAAGCCAATAAAAGATCCTTGTTTTAGCCCCACAAGAGAAGAGACGATTACATGAGTTGACAAAGTGAAGAGGGATGAATATCTACAGTAAAAACAGACAAAAGAAAACACCTCTCTACATCAAATAAAATGCTGACGGTTGTAATTTACAGGTCCCTGTTTAGTCTGAGTCGCTGTCTCCATCACTGTCGGCCTCCTTCACATCCACACTGAACTTGTACTCCTGGTCACAACCCATGTATGCGTCGCTCATGAAGTACAGTGTGTAGTTGTGGACGCCCATCACTGGTGCGACAAAGTCCAGCTTGACCTGCAGAGGTGAAATATGATTGATGAACAAAATGAAGCCTCTGATGGTTTAACTTGTGTTTAAGCAACAGACTGTATCCAGAGTGGGCGGCTGACTGACCTTGGCTTTCTGTTGAAGAGTCAACCTCTTGATTGAGATGAGGCTGTTAGACTTGGGGTCTCCGATCACCACCCACCAGCCCTCCTCACGATTCTGGAGAAATAAAATTAATTTTTACAACAGTGACGTTAGATATACAAAAATGTATGAAACAAGAAAATGCATTTAAATATTCAGCACGTACCTGAGGGAACAAAGGTGCTATGACAGGCCCGGTCACCTCCTCTTCTCGCTCCAGCTGAACCTGAACCAGAACTGCACTGCCACTGAATAAACAAGAAATAAACATTAAACATTTGTCTCCAACCATAACTGAGTTCAGCACTGTTTATTTGCAACATCCAAAAATAAAGAACATTCACCAAACAGGATGATATCCTTCACTGACTGTCAGGTGGCTGTTAAATGTCACTTCCTCATTCAGACACTAGAACAACAGAAACAATACCTCTTGATGTTCTCTTTTTCGGCCACTTCGTACGACAGCTCGATGTTAGGATAGCGGTTACTGAAGCGAGCCACATCCGCCATCTGGGCGTCAGAGAGCTGCAGCAAAGCGGTTCTGTCTTCATCCTCCATCTCCATGATGTCAAAGATGCTCTCTACCCCCTGATGAAAAGAGATCATGGTACCATGGATTCACAAAGACAGTCTTCATTGGCATTTTCTGCTTTTGAATGGACTAAAATAGCATCATTCATAGTGTTTGATGTGTTTATACAAACGGCATTCAATGAAAGACATGATCAAATTCCCACGTATGGCAGTGAAAGGGACATTTACATGGAGCACATTCAGCATACTCAGGAATAGTGATACCTTATCTGTGCAGCGCTTGATGTGCTCTGAGGTAAAGAAGGGCAGCTGTTTGAGGTAGGAATCCTTCGACCACATGGCCTGTGTGACCATCTGTGCCAGCTCCATGGCTGCCAGGGCAGGACTCAGCCAGCCGTTACTGGACAGAACATCGACGCAGGCCTGGATGAGACGGATCGCCTAACAAGAACAACAAAACCATGCGTGAGTAATTCTCATTGATAATGAATTTCTAAACGTCCAAAGGGAAAGTTTATTCCCTTGTGCCATCCATACCTTGCTCAAGATGTCCTCAGTGTCCGACTGCAGCTCAGCACTCAGTTGCATCCTGGAGAGGTGGGCTTGGAGCAGCAGGTTCGTCTTCACGTGTGGGTCATTGAACTTAGGGTTGTTCAGTTTGTGCGGCACTTTCTGTGCCAGCTGAAATTAAAAAAATAATTGCAAACAATCAGTGTTGTCCTGCTGATGTGGTGGAGATGTGCTGAATGTATTCAGGAGTACAGATGGTTGGGTTCTTATTGGTTTGTTAGTCTGGTGGGTTTACCTGTCGGAGGAGTGCATCCTCGTGATGCCTGATGGGAATGTTCTTGTACTCCGCAGCGTTGGAGATGATCTCAATTAACCCACGGATCTTCGTCTTGGCGTTCAGCGACATGCTGAACAACTCTGCCGAACACAAAAGGAAGCAACACTTTTGATTTTATGGTTTCAAACTGGAGGGCTCTACAACGAGCTAACAGATGTGTTGGCACAAACCGATGGTGGTGTAGTTGATGTAGTAGTAGGCGGCGATCATGCCCAAATTGAGTGGCGCCACATCCATCTCATCCTCTATGCTGATGCACTTGGACTGCTCCAAGTCATGTAAGGTGTGTTCCACCAGCTCAGACAGGTGATCTGACAGGTGACGATGGGACATGCCTGAAGAGATAAACACAAAACTCAGAATTAATGTGGTCCAGTCTGCAGTCAATCAACGACTGGTAACATCTCTTTCTTTTAGCTTTAGAAGCACGCAGGATGTGTTCACCTTGAAGGTTGTAGTAGTTGGGGTTCTGGGTCATCCGGCGGTACAGGAATGTCCATGTCAGGTAGTCAACAGCATCCTGCTTGTTCTCCACTGTTTTGGTGACAATCTCTGCATTGAAGTGGTCATGGAGACAGTGGTCCAAGTGAGACTCCACCGGCAGCGGCTCATACAGGAACTTCTTGAAGAAGTCCTATCAAGAGAAGAAAAAAGAAATGATGTGTCCAAACTGCTTTAGACAGACATTTATTTAAATAGCAGGACAAGACAGAAAAGCTTCATGTACCTTTTTGGAGCCTTGACACATGATGACACAGCGACCCTCATCGTCCAGCATGGGCCTGTTGGCTTTGCCCACCATCTGGAGGACGTCGTATATGGGATAGTCCACATAACTGGGAGAATGCGTAAAAGCAGGGGGAGAATGTCACCAACAGAGTATGATTGTGAGAATAATGGTATTAGACGCTGTTGGAAAACATTGATAGTTTCACTAGCGGGAAACTCACGCATGGATTTTGCCATTGTAGTACTGAGTGTCCATGACGATGACGAGGTGTGCGGAGATATTAATTCCCCAGCAGAGTGAACGAGACGACACCACCACCTGAACCGCACCTGAAAGAACAAAAGATGAGGAAAAAATGATTCAACCCAAACATACACCATTAAGCTCCACGACTGGCTTAGGCAGGTTTAAAAATATTCATAGAAGTTTGATTTAAAGCCAAACAACAAACCATATTGGCAGGAATGGCTAATAAAAAATCCAAAATAGAAACAGGAAAACTGTTCAATATAATATTTACAATGTCATATAAATTAATTAAATGGAAACTGTCATAAAAGCAGATAACAGCAACACTAAGTTCAGTTAGAGGGAAAAAACAAAGCGTGCTGGCTCATAAAGCGTCTGTAGTTTCCCTCGATAACGGAACGTGTTACAAGAGACACACAAAAACAGCAGGTGTATTATTCGATCACACCTTTCGACATGTGACTCAGCAGAGTTGTGTTAGAATCTGAGAGCAGACGATGATAATTGTTGATAAGACAGGACAGGTCAGTATGAAAAGTTTTAAAGTCCGACATTTCATCATGGGGCATATTGCAGCTATGTCATCCAGATCTACCACTAGGTGTCGCACTTGACGCAGCACTGGCTTCAGAGTGGAACTCCCTGTGAAGATATAGTATAAGCAAACCTCTCTGCAAGCACTCTGTTTAGACTGTGATGGCCCAACAGCTTCCTCTCTGAACCAGAAATACTTTTGCATTCTCAGAATAACAAAAGGATATCAAACACGTGTTCCTGAATTGATGTTGCAGCCATGCAAGTTCCAGCGCCCGAGCGTGTGTGTGTGTGTGTAGGTTTGTGTGGCTGTGTTTCTATGTCCCCCGTACAACAGGGAATAACTCAACAGCAAATTGTTGTCATATTGCTTTTTATCTCTACTATACAAGTTAGAATTAGCACTGTATTGTCATCTGGACGGG